>JANTPZ010094313.1:0-18406 GCA_025593235.1 Vachellia pachyceras
TTTCCAGAAGTTTGTAAAACATTCACAAACGAAATATGGCAAAGATACATTCCGATCAGAGAAGCTACCCTAACTATTATATGCCCATTTAAGCAAGTCTTGTCTTCCATTGTCGCATCTGGACAAACAACGACGCAGCAACCCCCAAGGTTTCGTCGGCCGCTCCTTCGATATAGTTGAGAGCTCTAATGCAGCAGGATATGCCGCTGGTGGGCTTCAGATTCCGTGCGACCGATGAAGAGCTCGACACGCACAGGGACCGAAAGCTCAACACTCCTGCTGTTAAACGGAATATGAAGGGGATCCTACGACTTGTTTATTGCTGACAGAAGAAGAGAGAGTAAATGTAGAAGAGAGCCATTGGAATAAATGCTGATGAAGGTGGAAGCAGCGTTAGGTGAGAAGCCAGGGATTTGAGCTTTTCGGTATAAGCAACTTACTCGGATAAGCTCCTTCTGACAATAAGCTGGTCCAAACAGAGCATTTGTGTGAACAGTACATGTTTTGAGCATTTCGCACTGTACGCCGTGCGTTTGGGCTTGCAAAAGGGATTCCAAACACACCCATTAACTTTCTGAATGCATGGTCCTGCCTGTTAGGAGCAAGTCATTAACTTCTTACCAAACTATGTACCAACTATTATAATCTATATCCTAACCTTTTCGTTAGGCACATGTATTATTTTGTTAAAAGCAAGTTATATTTGAGGTATTAAAGGATACTAAAATGCGAGCATTTCTACTAACCGGAGGTTTAAACGCCACCTGTAATACATGGTCATTGAGGTTGAAAATTATGCAAATTGGGGGAGATGTGAGAGAGTATAATAGGGCAAAGACCATTATAGAGGAGGCTAGAAAACTTAACATTCTTCTCCTACTAGTTGCTTTGCTCTTCTGTTATTTCCCTTCGATGTCAAGTGTTATTCTGTGTGATAGAACTATAGCTGTTGGGAATTCATTATTGGCATTTCAGTCATTGACTCTTGTGGACTCAATTTTTAGCATTTCGAAAACCATAACATTATTATATTTTATCATTTGGTCGGTCGCGCTATCGGGTATATATGCACATGGGACACAAGTTAAATGGGACGTGGAGCCAAGCATCCTCTTATTTAATATGCTTATGCCATAAAGGAAGTAGCAAGAGCCAAGAGTCACTCAGTTTGTTTCAGCATTGGTCACGTACTATTCTTCTATCTCTCTACCCCTATAGTTCTCTAGCTGTAGCTATACAGAGAATTTTATTTACAATTGAGTGAGGAACATTTTTGGTCAAAGCATGAATCCGAGAACAGACATGGATCAAGTGTTGCATATGAATGGAGGCACTGGAGACACAAGTTATGCTAACAATTCCTTATTACAGGTACATATGTATATCCTGGTTCATCAAATCATTTCTAACATTCCAGTTATATCGCGTGATTTTTACATGAATGTGTACTTTACAAAATTTACTGCTCCATGTACCTATATACTAATATTTAGACACAAAATTGGCATGGACAGAAAAAGGCGCTTTCTTTAACAAAGCCCATAATAGAGGAAGCCATAAGCTGCTTCTATAGAGAAAGCCTCCCTCGAAGCTTAGCTATTGCAGACTTAGGTTGTTCTTCTGGACCAAACACCTTGTTCTTGACCTATGAACTGATTGAAATTGTGGAGATGCTAAGTAGAGACCTAAACCATGAATCTCCAGAATACATCGTTTATTTGAACGACCTCCCAGGCAACGATTTTAATAACATCTTCAAGTCTCTTGAATGCTTCAAGAAAAATCTAAGTGGTGGGGTGGTCGATGGGATCAATCAATGCTACATCACTGGGGTTCCAGGTTCTTTCTTTGGCAGGATTCTTCCTACCGGTTCATTGCATTTTGTTCATTCCTCCAACGGCATTCATTGGCTATCTCAAAATGCTGAGTGAAATACTTAATGAAATGCCATAGTATGGAGTCACAGGGACATAGGCTTTCGAAAGAGTACATTTCATAAGCTCCACATTAGGAGTGTTTCCTTGAAAGGGGCCTTTACTGGGCCCTAGGTTCCCCATCTCCATCAATTAACTTTTGGGGATGTGGTTCTCTTAAAGACTGATACTCACCACGACCAGTTCCATCATAACCCTCGCATGGGATCGGCTTCCTTGGCATTTCTCATGAAACTTATTAGAATCATATGTAGCTAGCTACGTCCAATGTTTGTTCCTTTTTGCCCATTGCCCTTTTTCTCCATCTCAACACAGTCTCCTCTTCTCACCCGTTTAGCTCACTTTTCCCTTTTTCCTCTTCCCAATTCTCCCTACCAAGGTCAGTAGTGACCTGACGTAGTGATGGTTCCAGGCTTATAAAGTGATGCCACTCTCTACTCTAGAAGTCAAGTGATTTCTGGATTTGGGCCAGTTGATACCTCCTCAAAGGTTTTGTTGACTGTAATTTCTGATTTCTAATTTTGTTTGTACTTTCTATTTAGCTAGGTATATGGTAGCCAATTCTTGCATTTTGATTTCATCTTAGTTTTATTCTACATTGGATCAAGGTGCTAAAAACCAGATCAGGCAATGAGCTGATCAAGGTAGTGATTTAAAAGTTAGTGAGTTAAGTGAGTTAATCTGGAGTCAAACTAATCATACTAAAATAATATAATTAAATTGAAAATAAAAGTTATACAATAACACTAATGAGAAATTTTGTAACAACCACAAAATTCCTTACAAACCATAAGTCGCTAAAATTAATAAACATATAATATCAACATTACATTAATTCAACTCATTAGAGAGTAAACATTAAGGGAAAGAGCAAGGAAGAGCAGAATAGAGGTATAGCATCCTTAGAATCACTAAAATTAATAAACATATAATATCAACATTACTTTTAATTGTATAAAAGGGTGTGGCATTTATGTAACTTTTGACATGGGAGAGGGCACCCACTTTCTAATTTGAAGTTTTCTTTTTCGTTTTTTTAAAAAGAAGGAAAATGATGTCATTTTTGAATTAGTTGCTCAAAATAATTTATAATCCAAAAAAACTGCACAAACCAATGTTTACCTAATTGACGGCCTGTTTACTCAAAGTCATAGGCGATTCACACTAACTCATGAAGGTTTACACCATTATGATTTTTCACTTGTTAACGTCTTAATCAAATCAGACATATGACCAAGTCATCGGTTTTTAGTTTGAACCACCTGGTTTGGCCCAGTTTTGCAGACCATGATTTGGATTGATGGCAATAAAATAAATTTTAGATAAAACTGAAGTGCATTCAAGATTTTGATAATAAATTTGGCTGTAAATGATTTACAAGATTGGTGTTGGGTATAACGCAAAAGCATAATTGAAAGGCTAAAATTATGGTTTTCTTAAAAAAATATACAAACATCCATTATACATGCTAAAATCAATGTAAACCCAAAATTATGGTTATCTCACATTTAATTATACTTTTCTGAACTTTATCCAAACACCCTATTTTTAAAATCAACTTTGCTTATAATTTTATAAACTCCATTGTACCCAATGCCAATCCAAATGCAACAAAAGCATGAGGGCTATTTATGAAAAACATTGTTGATGATATCATAATTGATTGTAATCAGCGTATTTGAACAAATTTTTATATAATCAATGTTTTGACAATCAAAATTGATTATTACCTTTATCCAAACAGGATTTCAATTTTCATGTCTGGGTTCTCATGTTTTCTGTAATTTCCACTACTTATTGGTTTCATGGTTGATTGCTTCATCGTTTAGGGCTTCATTTGCTTCTCGTGGTGGTCGTTTTGATCATGGTGGCTGGTGTTATATATGTTTTGGTAGGAGAAAATGATTTTTTAAGAACATTTCGGTATTTTCATGTTATCAATACATATCATCAATTAAAGATTTCTTCCAACATATGCATAGACCAAAAGTTTTTTTAAACCTCACTTTCGTTCTATTTCCAATTCCGAGATACTCATCGGAGCCTTACTATTTTGAGGCGACCCCTAATAATTAATTTATAAATTTACATACATACTTTCACATCTAATAATAGCAAAAAAAAAAAAAGGCAATTGTAAGTGAAGAACTTAACCTAATATATATCAACAATTAGACCTAAGTATTATTTTTTTATTAAAGTCAGGTCTTTGCCCCTGATGCATTACTCTAGTGGCAAAGAAGTCCCCTTGTATGGGGCTCATGGATTCTATCCCATCAAAGTTAGTTTAGCCCCATCCTAATTCCAAAAAAAAAAAAAGTTAATTAGGTCCGTTGTATTTTTGCAAAGTACAGAGTCTAAATTCAATTTCAATGTTCTATCTATACTTTTTTATATTTTATATTGATATAAATATTATTATTTATTGAGAAAAATGTTCATGTTTATTTTAGGTATAAAGTCCTCCCCTTCTAAACTCATTTTTTTGTTTCATTTTTATAGGTTCCTCTAGGTATAGAGAACAATAAGGGCAATATTTGTGTGGCAAGTACGAGCCCTTTAAATGTCCCAAAGGCATACAACCACCAATTTCAAAATGATTTCTCATTATTTCTCAAGTGTCGTTCTGAAGAACTTGTTGAAGGAGGCCGTATGGTTCTTACACTCGTAATAGGAAGCAGTAGTGACTCGCCAGGCAATGAATCTTTCTACATCTGGGAGCTTTTAGCTAAGGCACTCAATGACATGGTTTTGGAGGTACGTACATTTTTTTCTAATTTGGCGATGAATAGATTTGGTTGTAATTGATTTATAGGATTAATTTTGGGTTTGATTGAAAAGCGAAAATTATGGTTTTCTCAATATAATGTCAAATAAACCTTATAAATGTAAAAAAATAAATTACGAACAAAACCATTATTATATCATAAATTATTAAATACTCGTACACATGCCAAAATCAATTATGAACTAAAAATCATACTTATCTCATAATTATTATTACTTGCTTTTAAATTATTCTTCCTCTAAAAACATTATCGAAAACCACTTTAAGGATTAATTATGCTAATAAATCATCTTCATAAGCTCTGTTTCTCCTTATGTTAGTCCAAATGGACCCAAAGCAAGTAGGAGATGCTTCTGAGAAACTTATTTGATATCTTATGATTGATTTTAATCAAAAATTAAAAGCGTTTTCATTGAATGTCTAATAACCGATTCTAATCAAAATGTGAATTTTTGGTTGTGGCTCTCATTATTGATTTAATTTACATAAACGAGGATCAGTTAGATTTATTCAATATTCCTCTCTACTAATCAAAATATTGATGTTTGGTTGAGGCTTCATTATTGTTTTAATTTATATATATATATATATAGAGAGAGAGAGAGAACTTGCAATTTCCTTCAAAATACATTGAAAAAAATAAGGATAAAAAATTTGTTTTGGTGAGTGGTGTAGGGAATCATTGAGGAAGAACAGTTAGATTCATTCAATATTCCTCTCTACTATCCATCCCCATCTGAAGTGCAATTAGAGATTGAGAAAGAAGGATCGTTCACTTTGAATCGCTCGGAGGAATTTGAGTTAAGTTGGAAGGCTGCTTGTGGTGAAGAACACAATGATAAGAGTGATGAATACAAAGTTGCACAATTAATAAGAGCTACAATTGAATCTACACTAGTGAGCCACTTTGGAGAGGCTATCACTGACCATGTTTTCCATCGTTACCAAAATATATTAGCTGATCGTATGGCTAAGGAGAAAACTGTGATGGTTTTCCTCACCTTATCTTTGACCAAAACAACTTGAATAAGCCAGCATGTGTGTGTGTGGGTGTGTTTCTATAACACATATGGGCTGTTTATACTAAAGCATAATCTTTCATCATGACTATCCTTAAATGAAAGCCCCTTAATGTATGCAATCACATTGAGTTACATGTAGATGTGTTTTATATTGGTTTGTATTTATGATTTGGGACCAAGTCCTAAGCTTACCATGCAATGTTATGCTTGCCATCCCAGATTAACCAAAATAATCGAAGTACTTGGAAGAGTACAACCTTCAATCTTCATCATTCAGGAGTCCATCCGAACTTAAATCATCACTCTCCTAACATCATTCTAAGCTCAGAAGTTATTAGGAGAAGAAGAATTTTGAAATCCCAAATACACTCTCCTAACATCATTCTAACATCATTCTAGGCCATTAAATGCATCGATAAGAAGGGTTGATCAAGCAACAATATGGAGTCTTCTAAAAAATGTAAAGAAAGATTGAAAGGCACACTCAATGAGGTTATATATACGGAGATCTGTTGATTAATAATTCATCTAGGGAACTAGTTTACAATAGAATACAATGATGCCGTACGATCCATATAACCAACTCCCCCCTAATGGGTTTGTTATTTTCACAGTTGCATATAAAACACCAAAAAATACATGGAGCCACATTATTTATAAAAAGCGAACAATGCAAGATATCTTGAATTCCTTGCCAATACTAAAAAGGATTACTCTTGTTTTCACATTTGTATATACATGTTTAAATATGATGCTTGTCAATAAATGAGTAATATCCTTAGGTTGATAATAATTATTGGATCAGTGAGGACCGGACTTTACAGAAATGCATTTGTATTTCTATGAGATTGAAGATCATGCAACGGAGACAATTGTAACACCCCAAATTTTAAACAGAAAAGATATACGAAATTTTCCTATGTACGGATAATGAGAATTTTCAATATCAATTCATTAAAACATAACATCAATCTAACTAAAATTCATATCACTATTATCAATCTAAATCTTCCCAAAATATCAGAGTAATTAAAAAATAAAATGTGGAAGTATAAGAGTCATGGCAAATTTAAGAGAGCACATGAGAGGCAATAAGGCTCACTCCATGGGTGCCTTCCCTTGTTGCTTACTAGAACAATCACCTGAAAAATGTTAATATAACGGAATGAGATTCCGCATCCCAGTAACTATTGAAAGTTTATACCACGCACAAGCATATGTTATATAATTTATAAGGAAGAATTGAGTTACAAATACATTTGTATATTTAATGATCATCATATAAAATAAATTTCATATTGATTCATAACTATGCAACTCACTATCATCATGACAAATGATGTATAATAATAATGCAATATGCAATCTCCCTTATAACATTGTCCATTCTTATCCTGCTGACTGGAGTCATAGGCTAACACATAGTCCAATAGAAACTTATCCAAGTATTGGATTGTCTCAAACTCACTAGTTACTTAAGATACATCTGGCCAAAGGTGTAAAGCTCAAATCTAAACCATGGTTTCCCTCCTGTAAAGAAAACCAAAGATGCGTCACATGTCCCATAATTTCAATGCAATGCTAGCCAAAGGAAAACGCGGATAAATGGGCCTTGACAAATGCCATCCACTATGCACCAACTGATGGCTTATCACGTGATAAAAATCTCATCATACATATTTCTCCTCTTTACTCCAACCCAATCATAATGCAACCCTTATGACAGTTAAAAAATTTCATGCCAAATTATACAATGAAAACTTTAAATTTACATATATATAATTCAGTTCAAAAGTTTATAAAATATAGTTCAATCACAATTTAATTATATGCGGCTCATACGTATATGGAAGAATATTCAGAGTTACCTGCTACTTCTAGCTTACAGGTAAGCACACAAAAGTCACTTTAAGGTTCTCAATGAGAGTTTACAAAAATCACATACAATAAATTTCTATCAATATATTAATTAACCTATTCTAAAAGTTGCTTCGAAGATAATCTAAATACCTAAGACTACCTTCTATCCTCACATATTAGTCAAAGATATAAGTTGCATTATTTATTTATAAAGACAAAAAAGGTTTTATATGATATAATCTCTTTTATAATTTTACAGGTTTTTTGTGAGGAAGGAAATAATAACAATAGTAGTAGTAACAGTAATACTATTATTATAATTTCCAATTTAGATTCTCAAAGTGATATATCATTATTTTATTTTATTTTTTACACAAAAACGCAGACACATATACACACTCACAGGTGCATTCTTTTTTTATTTCTTAAAGTAGCGCACACGCTTCTACACATATATTGACACACACACACACACATATATATATATATAATTTTTCCCTTTTCAAATAATAAAAAAAGAAAAAGATTGAAAACACAAATACCTAAACTTACATACCCACACTTACGCACCTGCATTTACATATTCATTAATGAAAGGGACAAGGCGAACATACATTACTTGTGTGTGTATTCAAAAATAAATTATATATATATATATATAATAATAGGACTTAAGGGTGAGTGTGGGTGTGCCTTCATGTAATAGCATAGATTCTATTTTTTATTCTATTTATTTGTTTTTTTAAAACATACACACAGAAGGATGGGACGACATATACACAGATTTTTTATATTTATTTATTTATTTTTGATGGAATAAGGCAAAGCATTTTTTTTTAAAAAAAAATATACCAATGACAAGACGCATTTGAAACAAAACAGCACATTTTTTTACACATCTGACAAGGCATGGTATGAAGAAAAAGAAGTAGGTGAAAATGAGCGATGGACAAGATGGTACAATAAAGCCAATGATCAGAAAACAAATGAAATAGTAGAGAAATAAGGGTTGATATAAGTAGAGGTGGCTAGCTGATCAAGAAAAGTGTGAAAGCCAGGTGAGCACCTGTAGCACTGTAGAGAGGTTAATGTAGCGGCGGAAGTTCTGGTTTCTGATGAGGAGAAGAAGGTTTTATATAGAGACAGGGTACGGTTAGGATTAAGGTATTATTTGAATAAAATAATATATTTTAAAAATGGAAATAATAATACTACTAGTAGTAGTATTAATATTGATATTAATGATATTAATAATTTTCAATTTAAATCTTCTATTGATTTGATATTTCAAGGAAATAAAAATTGTCTTCCTTTTTTTATAAATAAAAATACATATGTATACTTAATTATTATTATTATTATTTTGAAGAAGCTTCATTTTATGTTCTATATTTTTTTTATATGATAATTTTCATACTTCTTTTAAATTTTAATTTACTTTTATCCCCCTTAACTAAAGAAAATCTAAACAACACTTAACTTCAACTCCTAAAATAAGAATGTTACAACAATTGTCAAGCAAATTGAGGATTGCTTATTCCAATGTGGCATTGACAAAGCGTTTCCAATTTTTAAGGTACGTGAACCATTTTATCTTCAATTGTTCTTTTTTAATTTTTAAGGTAGTTTTCGATTGATTACATTATAATTCTTAATATTATAGGCATAAGTTTACAACTTTAATCTAATAAAAATCTATAAAAATAAAAGGATAAAAAATTATAAATGTTTAAATACTAAATTCTCTTAAAACAAACTCTCTATATTTATTAGTTATTTTATTTTACACTAATAAAATTATTTTGATTTTAGTTCTTTTGCAAATGAATATAATTATTGGATGTAACATTTACGTTCCCTAGGCAATCATATGAAATAAACAGCTTAGATAACATAAAATATTCTTTAATCTAACATAAACAGTATGTAAATATGGGAATATGGGTTGACCCTGCACGGGTTCACACATTAAAAAATCTCCTCATATGCATGGCCCAGCCGATAAACAACAGGCAAAGGGTGCCTGTGGGCCTAGTGCCTATTTAACTTAAAACGTATTTGAGGAGGAAAGCTTAACCAACAATATGCTGACAACTCTTTTTCTTAACGGACACGTAAATCAAAATAAAAGATATCTTAAAATTCATAAAAAATATCTTAAAATTTGTAAAAAGTATCTCAAAACCTATAAAAACATCTTGAAATCCGTAAAATATTTTGGAATCCGTAACTCCTTTCTCCTAATAGAATTCCCAACCATACACGATATTGTTGTCTAAACAACAACTCTCAGACAGTGACAAACCTTTGAACTTAAGTTGATTACACACATCTGCGTTTTCTTTTCCTTATTGTGCACCACACATGACATGATGCTGCCATCAAAAAATAAAACCAAGATCATACATTCATACTCAACTAAATTAAATGATTCAGCCAAAAACCCGTTGCGAAAAATCATACACATTCTGTCAGTTTGTCTAACACATAAAAATACCCATTGCAAAAAAAAATATTCAACACAAGCCCATTCAATCGTAAGATTGAGATTCAATCTATATTATTCTATCGAAAATTAATATACTTGGAGAGGATCGAAGGACAATAGAGTTGGAGAAGTTGAGAAGGAGAGATGGAAAGCAGGGTAGGAGTGATCGTTGACGACTCTAGTCCGGGAGGAAGGAGAGATCGTGGAGAATAGGAAAGGAGCGATCATGGTCTGTAGGCTACTATTAACCGTTGCCGAAACTTGAGAGGAGGCCAAAGATGGAGGCACTGTGCTGAAGAGAACTAAGGGTGTGCAAACCATCTAATGTCAAACACAAAGAGTTTAGGAGTAATAGAATCATGGCGCTCATATTCAATAAGTAGAGGACAATGATCAGAACCAGTTGCACTTAAAACATGATACTGCCCTTTTGAAAATCTTGCTCTCCACAAAATACTGCTCTATCTAAGCACTCCCTAATGAAATTTTCACCTGCTCCACAAATTGCAGCCCTTTGATGCTATTTCCATCATTTCACAGTCAGTGAGGAACCTTCTGAATCCATCCAAATCTTTATTTATAATAGCCCAACCACCCTCTTTATCAGCAACTGATTAAAATCACCAAATAGGATTCAAGGAACCTCACCCACAGGTTTCGGCCTTTTTAATTGATTCCACACCGAGTGTTTAAGATCATAGACACAGGTTATTGCTCCCAAGTTGATGGGCTTTCAAATTAAAAACTAAACTAAATGCAATTTAGTAACACTAACCTAGATCGATCTCTACGTGAAGTCTATATTTAATTCCTAAGTAATTTAATGTAAATAACAAATTAACCAAAAATAATCAAATGTGATTTTACTATCTAATTGAACTACATGAATGCATTTAAATTTGATAAAATAGATGTTCTAAGTGATTGAATCCATTAACCTTCCTTATCCAATTTTAATATTAAAGTTCTCCTTCCCCTCTAATTAAATCAAATAAGGTAATCTTATACCCTTCCATCTCTTGGCATCCCTTCCTATCCATCCTCTCCCTTTTCCCTAGAAATTCACAAAGGGTAAATCTTGTTAACTGTAGTAGTAAATTTTTTTATTCAAAGAATACCATTTATAAATGTTGTCACCTTGCCTCAAAAGTTGAAGTCGCCGAAGCCTTAATGGCTGCTAGTGCCAATCTCTGGTTACCCGCTAGCCAAGGGTGGTGACTGTCAGCGTCGAAACTCCGGCAGCCGGCTAACAATTTCACTGGCTAGGGTTGTTGGTTTTTTTTAAAAAAAATGAGAGAGGGACAAAATTGTGTAAACACCAAACATTTTAATATTCCATTTTGGTGATTGAGTATTGATTTGGGAATTATGATATTAGAATAACCATTCTGGAATTTTGAGATTCAAGTGTACTTTTATTAGGATTTTCCCTTTTACAAGGGAAACTATTATTAAATTTAAATTTAATATTAATATTTAAGTGAGTTAGGTTGAATTTCAACTAACAATAGTAAACATCATGCAAGGCAAAGAGTTCGCTGAAAAAGCAAGTTTGGGAAAATTATTGTTATTCGCTTTAGTTTTGGCATAATTGTAACTGAATCCCTAAACCTTAACTTGGTGTATCCCAATTCCTGTGGTATTGACTCTATTATAACTCAGACTCAGTCTTTTATATAATAAAGGTTAAGAACTAAATTATAAAATAGTTTGAACTGTAGAGACTAAATTATAGTAACTCAAATATTACAAAATAAATTATTAATGAGTCAAAACTTTAGAATCAAAAGGCTCAGTTGGCCAAAAAAAAAAAGGAAACAAAAGGCTCTATACAAAACCATGATTTTCTGCTATATTTAAGCATGCATTTCTCTTTTATGGGGAAAATTACCTTCTACTAAAATTAACATTAACTATCTTCTCAAAAAATCCTTTCCCATCTACTAAACACAAGTAAAAATAATTTCTCACACATTTTCCCCTTCATCAAAATCCATTTTTCATGTTCCAATTATAAAATTGATTTAATAAGCATACAATAGAAGTCTCAATAGCACTTGGCCGAATGAGCTTCCCAGCCTTCAAGTCTATATTCATGAGCTGCCTTTGCGGCCTTTATGATGCCTCGGCCCACGATTATTATGTCACTTCCTTTATTATACATCACCTGCAACCTAATCGTTTGTTTGATGCTCTAGCTAAGGAGATTATCTCCATCTCTAGAACTTACTACTCATGCCCGTACCATCTTCAGGAATTGTGTGTAAATGACTATTTGGGATTGTCTCCCCATTTTGTGTAACTTCCTCTTGTTTTTTAGCTTTTAAGGTCTCCTCATGTATCAAAAAAAAAAAATCACCCGCAACAACACCATTTTTGCCTTTTCAATTGTCATTTGTCAACAAAAACATCATATAATACAAAACTTGAATGAAACATATTAAGATAAAAAAAATGAATTACATGTATTTGTTATTTCTCTTCAATTTCATTGAAGTTGCATGGTTCAAACTTCTACCTGTACTTTCAAAGTTGAGCATGACTAATGATGATTGAGGAGAGTGGAGATAAGAAAGAGAAATTTGAAATTTCCCTTCAGAAATTTTCTTTGATTTATATTTTAATGAATTTAATTTTTTTTCTTTTGAATGTAAAAAAAATAGAGAATGACTTAATCAATTTTTCCCCTTTTCCTTCCCATTTTTCTTGATCTAAACACCCACTCAAGCAATGATAATACATGTGACACTTTGTCCAAACACAAACGGATATTTTGAACAGTAAATTTACAATTTAGACCAAAGAAAACAACTAAATTAGCCTACCATGCATGGGGAAATGCCAATCAATTATTCAGTTTATTCTATTGTTGTTTTTTCTGGCCAAATTTTCTATTATTGTTAAACGTAGGCATTAGTCTCAGCAAATTCACATTTTCTACATTCATTGTAACAAGGGTTCAGACAAGTGTGTCATCTCTAGCCAACCAGCGGTGATATTCGGCTGTTCAACGGAGAAAGTTGATCTCCCTCTACTTTTTTTCTTCTGCCTATTATTTTTCTTTACCCCCATAGAAGGAGGACAATTGCATGAAATAAAGTAAATCTGGTTTCTCTGAAGTCAAAAGTAATAAGAGAGTGATACATGAAATAAGAATATTTATGTACTGTTTCTACTTTGAAGTCAAAAGTAAACGGATGTTTCTCTGAAGTCAAAAGTAATCGTCTTTTTGGCCAAATTTTTTATTATCGTTAAATGAAGACATTTGTCTCAGCAAATTCACATTTTCTACACTCCCTGTAACAAGGGTTCAAACAAGTGTGTCATCTCTAGTTAGCCAGCAGAGATATTCAGCTGTTTAATGGAGAAAGTCGATCTCCCGCTTCTTTTTTTCTTCTGCTATTATTTTTCTTGACCCCCATCGAAGGAGGACAATTGCATGAAATAAAGTAAATCTGGATTCTCTAAAGTATAAAGTAACAAGAGAGTGATGCATGAAATAAGAATATGTATGTATTGTTTCTACTTTCTTTCCTCTGCATCTCACTTGCTTCAGAGACACTTTACAAACCTCAAAACTTCAGAGACTCCGAATCCATACCTACCTCATGAAGGTCATCAACTTATTCATGAGTAGTTTAACCCTACATGAAGATATAAAATTTAGAGCCAGATGTGAAACAAAAGGTGGAAACTTACGTTATATAGAGTGCTATATCGCTGCCCTAATGCATCACCACCAGTCGCCATTTGAACTCCAGGAGTCGCATGAATGAAAGAAGGATAAAAGTGAAGTCCTAAGTCTCATGTGAACAAATTAGAACTAGTTTGTTCAAAGGATTTATCTTTACTACTGTCAGTCAGGAAACTTCCTCCAAAAGCAATACCAAGTTCTAACCTTTTCTGCAATTTCAAGCAATTCAGCTGCAGTTCCAACATCTGCAGCCAAACAAAGATTAATCTCATTCTCAGCCATTATCTCAAACAACTTCATTACTTCTCAACTATAAAAGGCCTAGCATTCAATACAAAGAGGAGGGACGAACATTTTGAACTTTCAAAGCTATTCATTGTAAATCTTTCAATATTCCTTCTGTTCTTCAGTATTAGCTATCTACTCTTTTGAGAGATCTTCTTTGAGCAATTATTCATTGTAAATCTGTGAGAAACATAAGGTTGGGACCTTGTGTCATTTGGGCTGAGATTGAGATAGAAAACAGAGGGTGAAACACTCTGTTTTAGTGAAAAGTTTGAGGGGGAGTGAGTTCCCATTGTAAAGGCTTGAGAAGCCTCAAATAGTCATTGATAGTGGATTTGAAAATCTCAGAGGTGCTCTGAGGACTGGACGTAGGTCAAGAAGACCGAACCAGAATAAATTTCGGTGTTCATCTTTCTTCTTCACTCTCGGTGACTTTGTTCTTACCTTTGTAAATTTAAAGTTTTAAATTTATAATTTGACCAATTCACCCCCTCTTGGTCAAATCCTACACTAACAGACTTATTATTCGCATTATTTATTTCTTATTGTCTGTCATATGCAGCAAAACATGGCTTGCGTTTCAAAAATTTTGACAATTTAAGTTATCCAGCATATACCTTTTGCTTCATCTCATGCTTAACTAGATGTGTGTTTCAGACTTATAGTACTTCAATTAAATCTAAAAATAAATCACCCCGCTTATATTTTATTAATAGTAGAGCTATTTTATAATTTTATTAAGAAAATACCCTACTATTTTAGGATACGTGTGTTTCAGACTTTTTTATATTGATTTTTTTTTTTGGGGCCACACATGCATAGTCATATTGTTCACTATAAAATTAGATAATTAACTAAAGGGATTAATCTTGACGGAAGGAAATATGAGAAATACATGTAAAATGATAGTTGTATTTAACAAAAAATAAATAATTATATAAATTTTATCTTATACAATTGATTGATTAACACACATTTGAGAAATTTTCTATTATATAAAAGCCCAATTCCAATGTGACTCTTGCAGGCCTATTGACATACATTGGTCCAGTTAATATTTTCTTGGGCTATTAACATGTGGGTGTGTGTTTTTTTTCCTGCCTCAAGCTATTAACATGTTATAATTCATTAAAAATGAAGCCAATTAGCCATTGAGGTTGCAACTAACAAAAAGGGTTTAATCCCTCGTAACATAATAAACTAAAGTTTAAATTTTCACTAGAAAAAGGTATTCAAATTTAGTGAAAAAAAGTCTCAAACAAAATTACATCTTATATGAAAATATCTATACTAAGGAAAAATGATAATGATTCCCAACTTTAAAAAAAATAAAAATGAGTGCCTTATATGTCAGAAAAATTCAAATTAAATCTAGTTGAAATGCCAAAATTGAAATTCAACCCTCCTCTTTTAACTAAGTTTTAATTAGGCTAAGAGACCCAGTTAGAGATTTATGGATATTGTTAAAGCTATGTTTGGTTTGATGGAGGGGAAAGAGGGGATGAATAGAAGGGAATGACAAGGGATAGAAGGATATAAGGTTACCTTATTTGATTTAGTTAGAGGGGAAGGAAGGGGAAGGATTTTTAATGATCTTTTATTTGATTCAGAAGGGAAAGGGAGGGAAGTTAATAACTAATTTACCATTTACCTTTATATGTTTATTTATATTTATTTACTTATACAATTTAATTAAATTAGTTTTCACTCATTAAAATCAATCCCTTATTCTATTTAATTAATTAAAAGAATTAATAAGGTGCTTTCCTCATATAGTTTATTTAAATAATTAAAAATAAGATTTATATGTAACTTAATTTGCACAATAATTAACTTAAAGGTAATGCAAGAAGTCTAGCATATAGGATATTATCCAAAAAACTTGTACTCTATGCAACAATAATATGCTCCACCATTGTTGTAAATCATTACCAGAAAAATGCCATTTAGCGAAGGAAAATATTAACGACCCTCGTTCCGTCGTTAAATGACATTTTTCTGGTAGTAAATATGTTTTCTTATTCCAGGTAAAAATTTATTTTAGAATACGATGTTCATTGAATCCAGACAAATGAGTGAGATCACATTGGAGAATCGTAGATAATAAAAATGCATTCATAAAAAAATTTGGAGGGTCACATCCGGATTTATCACTGTTTAGTCGAGTCAGGTTCAAGTGTAGTTTGAACATCGTTTGAAGATAAATGCGCAAAGATGGTTTAACGTTGGTATGATCCCAGACTCAACGCCTTGGATCCAAGCAGTTACAAGTCAAATAAATACCAATATCCCTTGACACAGGGCTGCTTTTTATGCAGGGCCTCAGATGAATTGTTTTAATAAAGAACTTGGACGCGTGAACTCAGATGAATAGTGACTAAGAGCTTGGACGCATGTACAGAGAAAGGGAATGGAGATGTAGTACAGAGACGCGTGAACATGGATCTGAATGTACCCACAACACAGGAAAACATACAAATAGAATCACAGCGCCGCGACGATGAAGATGAAGAAAGCCTGCGTCCACTGCAAGACGTCTGGAGAGCATAGGAGGAAGAAAGCGTTAGCCAACCGAGCTGCTTCTGGAAAGCTTGCGATGGGTTTTAACCAGGGGTATGGAGGGTGATATAATAAAATTGATTATAGGAAAAATTGAATATTTGGCCGGAAAAACATAAAGTCATGATAAAATATGAAACCAATTTAGCAGCTTCATTGTGACAACCAAAGGTGCCAAGAAAACCACCAATGAATTTGTAAGAAAATTATAAATCCATGATAAAATTGGAAAATAATTTACAGTATAATTGAGACGCAGACTCTGAACATGATGTTTTATACGAGTTTAGTTTGACATTTTAGTATGTCAACATAAAAATTTGATAAATTAGATTTTAATCAAATAGCAAGATTTAACTATGAGAACCAACATGCAAATGATTTATATTCTAGTATCAATATTAATTATCTTTCAATTGTAGACCCAAGGGCATAAATGGAATATAATAATTAATGCACCATACATGTCCCAAAGTGACCTACATTTGGTAGAAGAAAATCCTTCTAGGGTTGTTCAAAACTAGTACTAAGTACTAGATGAGTAGTTTTTAATTGTCATCTTATCTTAAAAGGAAAGGTCAACCAGTTCTGTTTCCAATAATGCAAAAGGTCCAAATTATAATTTGACTCAATCAACAATGATGCTGTGCTTAGAAAGTTAGAAGTAACATAGGGCAATAAAGTTTAGCCAAAACCAAAAACAAAAATCAAACCTAGTGGGACAAATCTCGTTATTATTGAACAGATAATAACTTACTCCATAAAAGTTACCATTACTGAGTATATGCATAGAAACAGCATGTTTCACCAGAAAGGACATGGAAGAGATAAAAACTTGGTATAATTCTTATATGCTTGTCATCAAAGTTCTTTATGCCATGTCACAATGGAAAAAACTAAAACCTCGTTTTCATGGAAGCTGCTGCTTCCACAAAAACGTGATTTTTATTGTTTTCATCATGAAACTAAACGCAGCTTTAATATAACATGTGGAGGACATATAAAAGTAAATAATGTTATGGAAGATTGTAAAAATTGCCAACATGAAAAGCTTTCATTAGAAAGGACTTTCCCTCGGTCTTGTGCTAATGAATTATATATATATTCTTGAACACCTGCATTATCAAATTCCTGCTCAAACTCATAAATGAGAATAAAGAAAGAGGCAACAAATGGTTAATCTGCCAACCTAATATCCCTGAGAAAACTTTAGGAAATGTGCGGGTAATGAAAAACACATTTCAACAGCTCTCCAAGAAGACAAGGTGCGTTGGTTTACCCTCATTCCATGACAACCTTCGCGCCAAGAGCTTTCATTTTCTCTATTATCTGTTCTCCTTCTTCCTTAGAAACTCCTTTCTTTATAATGCATGGTGTTTTCTCCACTAAATCCTTCGCTTCCTTCAGACCTAAATCTGTAAAACCCCTGACTTCTTTGATGACTTTAATTTTTGAAGCTGCTTCATAGGATTCCAATTTTAATTCAAATACTGTCTTCTCTTGCTTCTTCTCCTCTTTGGCGGCAGAAGGCGCCTTCATTGACATTCCAGCCAAATTAGCAGCAGCTCCGGGTTTCATATATCCCACAGTAGGCATCTCCTTTAGTCCCATTTTTTTCATCAGAATGGGACCTAGTTCTGCAGATTCAGCTAGCATTAGAGAAGCCAATTCATCGACAAGCCTGAAAACTCTCTCTGATGGAGGACTCCGATGCTCAGTGGGATCGAATGTCGCAGGATCAAAATCAGCTGGGAGCCTTCTTTGGTCAATTTCCAC
>JANTPZ010094314.1:0-10936 GCA_025593235.1 Vachellia pachyceras
CTCATGGAGGCTCCGGCTACTAATACGTTGTTGTCCTCTTCCAATTCCAAGCCTCGGCAGGATTCGTAGATCAATGTCTATATAGGCGGCTGCTCCACGTTTCAACGGCAGCGACGACGTCTGTGAATTGCTGCCGCACCCAGTATTGCATCAAGGCTCTCTCAGCCGCTCGAGACGTCAATGCCCCCATCGACCCGACCGGAATAGATGGTAGGAGCCCAAAATGAAGACCTGTCACTAACGCAATGTTTGGGATGCTGCCCGAGTAAAGGCCCATCATTTAGCCCATTTAAATATAAGGGCCGTTATGGATCGACCAAGAGGCCAACCATCCGAACAGTTTTCAAGCATTATGCCCCGTTTGGTACGCGGAACTGATTTTGATGGAATTGGAAGTGGAACTGGAAGCGGAATTGAAAGTGAAACTGGAAGTGGAAGTGAGATTAAAAGTATGTTTGGTATGCGGGAAGAAATGAGTATTATTTTAATTTAATATTTATATTTATAGTGTGAAAAAGACTATTATACCCTCTTCTAAAAGAATTTCTAAACTTCCTCAAAAAAATTCTTCCCCCCAACCAACGGCATTTCCGACCAGCACAAGTACCCGTCGGCCACCAGCGCCTATCAGGATCAGCCACCAGCACCTGTAGGTCGTCGCCGCCACTGAAGGAAGAGATCGAGAGACAGAGATCGAAAACTTCGAGATCGAAGAGCAGAGGAATGAAATCGAAGAGCAGATCGAAAACTTGGTCGATGTTAGGCAATGAAATTGCTGGATGAGGACGTTCTCGGGCTTCAAAGTGAGGTAGGCGATGCCGATGCCGTGAAGATGGTCCAGTACGCAGAAGATCTCTGCCACTTCTTCTCGCGAGCACGGGTGGGACAAACGAGTGACGAGGAAGATGATTGAGGACCTAGATCTCCCAGCGAGCACGGCGGTCGGCACGGTGGACGATTGCCGGAGGGCGGAGGGATCGTTGGAGGCGCAATGACGAGGAAGACGATTCCAGGAGTTCCAACTCTCAGAGGCACAATGGTCTAGAAAAGATGGGTTCCAGGGAACCCATTCAGTTCTCAAGGGTTGATGAGGAACCCAATTCCAACATTTTGCTGGAATTGAGGTTGGAACTGGAATTGGGTTCCAAGCTGCCAAACAGCCCATTATCCCACTTCTCACCCCAATTCCATTTACATGGCTTCAGTTCACTGGTACCAGACGAGGGGCTATTCTTACCCATCACGTTGACTTCCAAAATCCCTTATGTTTGGTATGGTGGAATTAATTTCATATGTTTGGTATGGTGGAATTGGAAATGGAAATGGAATTCAAAATGGGTAGAAATAAATTTCATGATGTAACCCATAGAATTGTATTCAATTCCATGGAATTAATTTTTTGGCCCCTCATTTTTTCTATATTTATATCCATTTCCATCTCTATTTCCATCCTCATTTCCATCTTCATTTTCATTTCCATCTCCATCTCCATTTTCATTTCCACCAAAATCAATTCCAGCGTATCAAACGAGCCATACGTAATCTTGGTAAATGGAATTGATTTGATGGAGATGTAGATTGACATTAAAATTACGTTTGGTATACCATGGAAATGAAGATGAAATCAATGCATTTTTATGAATGTTTATTTTTTTAGAAATGTAACAAAAAGACTATTTTACATAAGGAGGATATTTTGATCCAAAAAATTTGGGCTCCATGGAAACCCAGTTAAATTTCATGGGCTTAAGTATGGAATTGAAATAAAGGGTTTTTTTGGAATTGAATTCTACGTGGAGTTGTAATTCTATCACACCAAATTTGGTTATATCATAGAATTAAATTCCAATTTCGATTTCATCCTCTTATTTCCATCATACCAAACGAGCAATCAGTATTTCTTACTGTCCTCTTACCCTCTTTTTCTCTAATCTCAACCCTCCATTTTATCAAGTGACCACAGACAATCTACTTACAACTACTTTGTTGTTTAGTGGAAAGGTAAAGCGGAAATCATATTTCTTAAATAAAACGATAAAGTAGTGGTAAGTGAGTTGTTTGTAACCATTTGATGAAATGAATGATGATGATCAGAGAGAAAACGAGGGTAAGAGAACCACAATAAAAAGGGAGTGCTCCAAGTGGTATGAAGAAATATACAGATTCTAAGCACAAGGAAGAAGGAGAACACCATGAAGTAGAATTGGAAATGGCACACCACAAGATCCCAACTTCAAAAGGCGACAGTGTGCTGCTGCAAGGAGACGAGGATCGAAAGTAATGGTGGCAGATGAAGAAGACGATGCTTGCTGTGTGCTGCTGTGAAAATGTTGTCGACCTCATCATATTTGGCCTTGCTGTCACTCTTGCCAGAGGAAAGCCACAGCTTGGTTGAGCTTTTAAAAGAGGTAATGGTAAAGAAAAGGGTTGGATGGTTTGCAGGTGCTTCTGTCATAGGTTGCTTCAAGGCTTGGTTGTGTTCTTGCTCTCGTCAGCGTGGATCGCACCATCAACCTTTTGAAAACCCCACAGGGTGATGATTTCATGAGCTATCGCGTCTACGTGGTGGTTCATGAAGGCGTTACTGACCGAATCATTGCCAGAGGTGTTTGCTCGTTCGCACTTCAACGTCTGTCATTGTATCATTTTTTGTGCATGTTTGGAAAGAACTTCTTCCCAAAAGTGCATGCAAGTCAAGATAAAACTATCTCAAAATCCATAAAAATCATCTCTAAATCCGTAAATTTTTCTTGAATTCTGTAAATTCTTCTTGAAATTTGTAAACTTATTTCTCTTAACGGATTCCCAAACACACCCTTTGTTATAGATCGGAATAATCATGTCAAGTCATTATCATTTATTAAATGTGGGCATATTCCTCAATGGGGATTCGGATCTTGATTCATTCTATTATAAGAGATTAGTCATTTCTGTTAAATCCAACCTCATTGGTAGCTCTTGTATCATTTTGGTTGCCAATAAGATTCAAGTATGCCGGACTCAACCATAGGGGCATAGCCTCACACTCTTCTTGTTGGCAAACTATCAGTTATAGTACCTAAAATGAAATATTTTTTTATAAATTTAATTTATAAAAATATGCTGCAACTTAAATATAAAATATCTAATTTAAATTTTAAATAATACAACTTAAATATATCTAATACACTTTATAAAATTGAATTCAAACTAAATATACACCAATCAAGTTATCAATAAACATATAATATTAATTAGGTTTATATTATAATTAGAAGTTATCCACGTATTTTTATAAATCTATTTTAATTTTTTTAAATTAAAAAATGAAATGGGTTGGATTGCTAACCCGTGGGTTGGCAGGTTAGCCAGCTGCGGGTGCAAGTCAGGCTCATATCCAAATGGGCCTAGTTTTCCCCAACCTGCCACGGTTTGGCAGGTTCAGTGTACGAGCTGAACCTATATTACCAGCTATATTCTAAACCACATATTTGATCAAATATATGCAGCCTTTTTGTGATGGTGTTGGGAAAGCACATTACATAATTATGTTGGAAAAGTAATTTTTACCTTTAATTTAAATAAACATGCACTGGTGTAGTTTTAACCTTCTTTTCATGCTATGTTTCAACTTAGTGTCACGGGCCGAATATTTACTTGATGTCAGCACTGTGCAACCTAACAAATTTTGCATGAACTCAAGTTTGGAACTTACTAGTAAGAATTTCGTGTCTTAACTTAGTTGTGGAAAACTAAGTAAAGATAGAGAGAGAAGGTAGAGAGTATGGGAGAATGTTTGTATATTGTTTGAAGAATACTTAATGTTTACAAGTGAACCCCTAGGGGACATTTATACTACTCTACCTCTTTAATGAACGGTAGAGATATACTCGATCTAATTGTCTATATTATTCTTCCATACTTATCTTCTAAAATATCTAAGATTTAGAATTCTCCTTTAAAATGTTTAGATACTATACAAGTGTGAAAGAGTACAAAGAATTCAAAAAATATCCTAGAATACTCAAGTAGTTACAAGTGAATTTTAAAAATTTCTAAAAACCTCTAGAGTGGACTGTGATATTAGGCACTACTTTGGGCCTCTCAGTTATGGCCCCAGTATTACGTAATAGGTGCCCTTTAAATGTTTTTGTACAAAAAAAACTGTATAAATACATTTAAATTGTGATTTTCCAAATATAAATATAATTAATTGTATTTCTTAAAAAAATATGATTAAAGAATGAAATTATTCTTCATGATTTATATTAATAATATCAAAAAGTGGAATATTTTTTTTTGGTACAAAGAAAGAGAGCACAAGGCTCAACAACACAAAAAAAAATTATACTATGGGGGAATAAGATCCCAAGAAGTCATTCGAGCACAGAGCCAGCAGATGAGACGGACACGATCGGTAAATAGTAAAAGAGGAGATAGCCTCCTTAGCGAGAGCGTCAGCCAAACGGTTGTGCTCTCTTGGCACATACTGGATAATCACACTCCAATCCCTTTGAATAAATGTCATGATTTCTTCGAAAAGCAGACCTGTATTAGAAGCAATACTATCTGAGTTAATTAAGTCAACCAGCACCTTAGCATCAGATTCAATGATGACAGCCCTGAAACCCCAATCAAAGGCCTGTCTGAAGGCCTATGTATATTGCACATTCTTCTGCACCATGGGGATCACATTGTCCCATGGACTTAGCCACGATGCGTCGGTCAAAAGTGGGCTTGGAAACAAATACAAACACTCTTCAGTAGGCCCACAAAATATTTGGACTTTGTCTTCTCTATGCCCAATCATTTCAATTGTATCATTCCTTGAGAGCCCTCAAATGTTTGAATTCCAAGGATTTGTTTTTTAATGAAATATAATATAATTAAACTAGCATTTGAATTATGAACATAAAAATGGATTGAACATTCATATGGTTCACGCTTTTCAATTGAAATTAAAAAAAAAAACCTAGAGATGAGAAGAATGACATATATACCAAAGGAATTGGCATACACAGTACACTTTATAAGATTAAATTCAAATTAAATATACTTCAATCAAGTAATCAACAAATATTTAATATTAATTAGATTTACATTGTGATAAAAATTTGTCCACATATTTTTATAAATCAATTTTAATTTTTTAAAAATTAAAAAAATGAAAAAGAAATGGGTTGACAGATTAACCCACCCGAGTCCAAGTCAAAAAAGACCTGCATCCTAATGGGCCTAGTTTTGCCCAACCCAACTCACCACGGACTAGCCGGTTCAGCACACAGGCTGAACCCATATTACTAGCTCTACTCTAAGTTACATATTTGATCGGATATATAGAGCCTATTTGTGATGTTGTTTGGAAAGCACATCATGCACTCATCTCATATAATCTTGTTGAAATAGTAGTTTCCACCATTAATTCAAAATACACCAATGTGGTTTCAACCTTCTTTTCACGCTATGCTTCAGCTTAGTGTCATGGGCCGAATATTTGATGTCAACACCGTGCAACCTAGCAAATTTTACTCTGACTTAGGTTTGGAACTTACTAGTAAACCTTTCGAGTCTTAACTTAGTTGTGAGAACTAAGTAAAGCTAGAGAGAGTACGAGACAATGCTTGTATATTGCTTGAATAATACTTGATGTTTACAATGTGAACCCCAAAGGGTAATTATACCGTACTTCACCTCGTCAATGAAGAGTGGATATCTACTCAATCCAACAATCTATGCTATTCCTCCAGAATTCCCTTCTAAAATATCTAAAATCTATAATTCATCTCTAAAATATCTAGATACTATACAAATCTGAAAGAATATAAAGAATTGTAGAATATCATGAAATACTCAAGTATTTACAAGTGAATTCTAGAGATTTCTGAAAACCTTTAAAGCGGACCATAACATCAGGCACTACTTTTGGGCTGTCAGTTATGTCCCCAATATTATGCAATAGGTGCCCTTTAAATTGTTTTTGTACAGAAAAGAAACTGTATAAATATATTTAGATTGTGATTTCAAACTCATCTACCCTTGACACTCTGACCCCATAAAGTAACAAAGAGACAGACAGCAAAAATATGGATTTTTCCAAATAAAGTATAATTAATTGTATTTTAAAAAAAAAATCTGATGAATGGATTAAATTATTCTTCATGATTTATATTAATAATATCAAAAATTAGAATATTTTTTTTGATAAAAAAAAGTTTAGGTGGGTTCAGCACCAGTCCCTCACCAAGATCAGGGCATGGCCCCAGGGCTCTTTGAGCACTTACAATGGACTTACGAGATTGTCTACCAAAGAAGCCCTCACAACGGTAGAGGAAATCAAATTCATCTCTTTGTGGGAGTTGAGCCCATTCCTTACTATTTGTACTAACTCTCATTGGCAAAAAGTGGAATATAATTGGCCACGTTGCGTCGGTCAAAAGTGGACTTGGAAACAAATACAAACACTCCTTCAGTAGGCCCACAAAATATTTGGACTTTGTCTTCTCTGTGCCCAATCATTTCAATTGTATTGAGAGGCCTCAAATGTTTGAATTCCAAGGATTTGTTTTTTTAATAAAATATAATGTAAAATGAAACTAGCATTTAAATTATGAACATAAAAATTAGAGCTGGTAATGCGGGTTGGGTCCGTGGACTGTGGACTGGCAAAAGTCAGCCCGCCACCCTCAACCCACGGGTTGGCGGGTCAGCCCGTCTAACCCATTTTTTATTTTTTTGAAAAAAATATACATTTTATATATTTTTTACATTTTTTTCATCTTAATATTTTTTTACAAAGGAAAAATTAATATTAAAATCTATTTTTAGGAAATTATTGAACATTTATTCATAGAATTTGAAAGAGAATAGCATAAATATGCAATCTTATAAGAAAAAATTGGGTAAAAAGGAAAAAAGAATTTTATTTTTTATTTTTTTAAAAAAAATAAAAAGTTGGCGGGCTGTGGGCTGCGGGCTAGGATTTTCCAACCCGTCACCTGGCTGGCTGGCCCACTTTACTTGCTCTAATAAAAATGGATTGAAAATTCATATGGATCAAGCTTTTCAATTGAAATTAAAAAAACCTAGAGATGAGAAGAATGATACATATACCAAAGGAACTGGTTTAGTGAGGAGTTGTTTTAAGTTAATTAATGATCTTATGTTCGAACTTTAGGTATACATTTGTGAGAATTGCTCAAAAGTAGCGAGATGCCCATCATCGCGGACTAACGCTTCATGAATCGGACTAGTCAGTTTTTCGGATATTCAGAAATAGTATTAAAAAAAGAGGTTGGATACTGATTCATTAATTAAAAAAAACAATGAGCAATTATGTTCCCAAACAAACCTTAGTCCCAACCCCATGACCACTAAAATTGGAAGACAGTCCATCTCAACATTTCTAGTGGATACCAACCAAAAGGTCTTTGTCTTTGTTCCCAAACAAAAATTATTATAGTCATGTTCAATGAATTTCATTTGTCTTTTTCAAATAAAAGTTATTCTCAATTCTCTCATAACAATAATTGTATATATTGATTACAATGCATTACATAAAATCCGAAACTTAAACAATATATATTAATGTCTTCAAAATAAAATAGTAGTTACAAAATTTGATATTGATGATTTTGTATGTGTATAGTAATATTAATTTATTTTTTTATCAATTTGTAATTTGTGATGTTTCCTCATTAGCTTCATTTATACATTTGTTTTAAAACAAATCAAACATTGCAAGTAAAACAAAAAATGCCAATTCACCAACTTTTAAGTGAGGTAGCAATCAAGTGTAGCTTGATTACAACTTAAAAAAGCTTAGAATAGAATGATGGCAAAAAAGACATATGTGATAACTCACCGTGATCAGAGTATACCTTCAAACTCAACTAAGAGTAATAATATTTTTTTTAATAAAGCAACTCATATAAAGAATTATTATATTTAGAGGTGTGAAAACATTTTTTTTTCTAGTGATAAGTGCCAATGTTTAATGGAAAAAAGTTTTCTAGTGATAAGGGAAAACGTTCAATTGAATTAGAGCTTATCTGGTTCCATTCTAAAATTTAGATTTTGTCCAAGTACTCACATTTTTTCAGAAAAGCTATTTTGGATACAAAACTTCGGTTTGAAATCTAGGTTTTGAAAAAAAAAATCATTTTCTTGTCAAATTACACCATTTCTCCAAATAAATTTTATCGTTACTACTTTTAATTTCTTTCTCTTTCCTCTTTCCTACCTACTTTTTGCCTCCAACTTGGTAAAAACAATAACTTCCTAAACACAATCTTTTAAAATCTAGGTTTTGAAACTTAGGTTTTGCCTCGGAATTTGTAAAAGCTATTCTCCAAAATCTAGACTTTACCTCGAAATCCGTAAAAGTTATTCTGAAAAGGACTTCCAAAAAACCCTTAAACTACAAAATTGGTTATAATCAAAGTATGTCTCCAGATTTAAAAATCACTTATAGAGGTATTCACCTGGGTTTAACATGGGCATGGTTGATCATATAGTGCTCTAATGTGTCCAAAATATTTTTACAATATGAAAGAAATTCATTACTTTACCAAAAATTTATTAACAAGAAAAAATTATAATTAAAATAACTTTAAATAAAATAATACAAAATTAATATTAAGATTAAAAATAATTTTTAAAAAATTACATAAAATTATAAAATTTAATTCATAAAAAATATTCATGTGATAAAATATATGTAGTGAAAATTGGTGAAATATTTTCACTTCAAATCATTAAAGGGCCTACACATGTCAGTGTCTAATAATTTTACACATTGCCATTAGGTTATTGTTGTTATATCACTTTTTATTCTCCAACATCATTTAATTTTTCAAAACTTGTTTCCATGTGTTTGGAATCATGTCCAAACAAAACATTTTGTCAAAAGCTAACAAACATGTATATACTATTGGACAAGATTGAGTTTAAGGTGGTTATTATATCCATTAAGGTAATTTTTTTTATTCATATTTATTATTTTACTATTATATGCCATTAAATTGCACTAGTAATTTTATATATTACATTTGTAATTTTTTATATATGCTTTTATAATATAAATTAATATTTGTTCATTTTTATATGAACATTGATATTTTTTTGTTATTATTAGTTATTAAAATACGTATTGATATTTGTAAATTCTTTTATAAATTTAACATTATAAATATAAAGAATTTGATATAAATTTCCATTCAAATGAATGAAGTTTAGATAAGTTGTGTCTCGAAAACTCACTTAGTTGAGGGCATGTTTCAGACTCAAATAGTGCTTATCGAAGTATTCACATATCGCACATCAATAAAATCCTTACATTGATAATAAAATCTAAAATTACGACCTTACAAGTTATAGCCTTGAGTTTTACCCTATATTAGATATGATAACATTTTAATGGATGCAAAATAGGTCTTTGATAAATCTAGTTAAATAATAATGTAAAAGACAGGAGAGTCTGACTTCTGTGCCCATTTTGTACTGTAAATATAAGGCTTGATATGAAATTTTTGTGCTTTTCATCAATTGTTACGTGACCGTTTAAAAATCCGTTGAAAAAATAATTTTACGTAAATCGAGATAAGTATATGGGAGGAGTTTTGTCTCGACTTGTTGAATATGAGTTCTTCCTATCAACACTAATATACAACCAAGCGTTGGACACAGGGCTATGATTCTAATTTAGTCTTAATAAACATAAAAAGTGCCCAAAAATGTTTAGCCATTTCAAAAACTTAGGCCTTCTTTGATTTTATGTTTTATAAAATTTGTTTTAAAACAAATTTTGGGAAGGAAAGAACAAATCTGTTCTGATGATTAATCTGAAAGAATCACATTTAAAAAACAACATACAAATTATTTGAAATAATTACCAAACACTTAACTAGAGAACAAAACCTGTTCAAATATATTCTTCACTTTGTGCCTGATTTTAGAGAATAAAAAAGCTTTTACAAAATTTCTTTAATTTTTTTAAAATATATTTTTTTGGAAAAATATAAAATTAAACAAGGCGTTAATCTTTGTAGGACTTATTTTTCCCCTCCAAAACTTGCTGCTGGAAATATATTTAAAAACACATGAAAGCCCACAAAGGCTCTGTAATTTCTTCTTCCTCTTTTGTTCCATCAATGGAGTTTCTCTCACATTAATCATATATGCAAAGGAAAGATTCTTTCAACTTCATCTTCATGAAGTTCACACTAAAACTTGGATATGTTCATCACTTCTCAAACGCTCGCAGATTTAGCTCATAGATACAACCCAAAAGAAAAAACAAATTAAACATTATAACTACTACAATTCAATCATTCCAAGTAAAGAAACAGAGAGAAGAAAATGAAGAAAGAAATATAGTTAAAAAAACAGAGCAGTAACGATATAACTACTACAATCATATATATGTGCGACTATTCTGGAATATACTAAAAGGTGAGACAAGCACACAAAATTAGAATAATTAATAATTTCAGTCTTCCTCCAACATTTTCGCCTCAATTATTTACAGCACTCCTCAACATGAGTAACCAGAAATATATATATATATATATAATTCAGTCAAGAAAATTTTGACACTTCATTGCAGCATGGCTCTGCTTGGCATAGGGACAAGGGGGAGTTGAAATCGATGTTTGAATCCTTATTGGCAGATGTTATGCTCGCGTTCAGTGTCTCGAACTGATAATACATGTACCTTCAATAAGCAAAGATGATGTTGAAGATATTGGAGTGAAACCCCAGAAAGTGCATTTTGAATCCATTGGAGGAGATGAAGATTTATATGAAGGAGGAGAGTTTAATCATGCCAACAGAGGAGCATGATGATGCATCTTCTGATAATGTAAAGGCGAGATCTCTGCTCTCTGAGGGCTCCTCCAAGTCCTCTGTTTGTGAGCCTTCTCTTTGAGGACTCACTTGCCATCATCTTCATTGTGTGTGT
>JANTPZ010094315.1:0-15474 GCA_025593235.1 Vachellia pachyceras
TTGCCTGATGCAAGTAAGCCCAGGACACTCCCGAGTCAATCAAGGAAGCCATACCCAGGCGTTGTCCGTACCTGCTAAAATTTTCAAGGAGCCTGCTTTATCAATTCCCTACTACTTGTTTAGTGTATCGATGTCCTGCTGATGGGCCCGCAAGTGATGTTCGGAACGTGTGTGCAGCACTGGTAGAAGATTTGACGATGAGCCCCTGATTCATGTTTTGTTTTTGTTTAGGATGTAGTGGCTGTTGTCCAGAGCCTCTCCGATGTTTCCATTGTCTCCCTGGCATTAAAATCGGTGAAGATGACAAAATCCAGGGCGAATTGAAAACACAGTGCCTGTTTGGGAGCCGAGACAAAACCATCTCGAAATCTGTAAAAACCATCTCGAAATTCATAAAAACCATCTTGAAATCCGTAAAACCATCTCGAAATTCCCAAAATACCTCAAAATTTGCAAAATCCATTTTCCCAACGGAGTTCCTAAACAAGCACATAGGCTTCGGATTTTCTCCCTGACAAACATGCCTTTGTCTGTAACTCTGTACTACTAACTACTATGTTCGTGGTAATAAATTTGTAAATATGTGCCCCTGTCGGCTTTCAAATATCTTGTGAGGTAATAAGCAGAATGAGTGATGGGCTGAAATTGGAAGATTTTGAAATGGGGAAGCGATCCTTCGAAATCGGAAGCAGTGGCCTTTGACCTTTGATGGATGGATCAATGATCTGACACTGCACTTTCAAGGTGAGGCCGCAATCCTCCTCACATCACGTCAACCGAATTGCCCTGCCACTTCCAACAAATGGTTCAGCTTGTTTCTCTCGTTTTTTTTAATAATAACTGGATAATATTAACTTATAACTAGAGTACAAAAAGGCTTTCAGAACTCTTAATCAACATGGCCACGGACCCCCCAAACATGAAGAGATGGGTGTGTTAATATAAGGAAATTTCCATTAATACCATGAGCTAATTTAGTTAGGTAATCCGTATCACTATTTTATTCTCTAGGTGCATGATTTACTAACATTTTTGTCAATCTCTATTTAGGAGGTCCCTTGCTTCATTAATGATATCATTGAAGGGATAAATCATTGTCCATCCCCCGTAGTATTAAATTAATTGTCTCAATAGAATCAGACTTTACCTCTATCATGTGAATTTCACTACTCCAGCATAGGTAGAGATCATGTATGATGCCTATCATCTCTGCAATTACTATAGGTACATTCGTGAGCTTGCAACTATAACCACTTACCTAAATTCTATCCTCTCCCCGGATAATGCCTCCACAACCGTAACTACCCGACCTGAGTACAGACGCATCAGTTTCCAAACTATGAAAGCCTCTCCTGTTTGGACTGCTGTTCTGCATTTCTCCCCTCGTCATATTATAAAGAATACATCTGGATTTCAGATCCTGATCAAGGCAAGCACGAAAGAAGCTAGAATTGGGATTGAGGGCATCATCTGCTTCTTCAGTACCATATAATTTTCTTACATCTATTCACCCATATATCCCAACAAGTGTATCCGAATAAGATAGACCACTGCGCTTTTTTCGTAGACATCTTCCCCGCCTCATTACTTTGATTCCAGCGGATCCATTCTACTCCTTGTAAGGATGAGAAAATAGCCCATTTAGAGGGCTGTACAATTGCCAACCATCTCTTCCGGGCGTTCTAATAATCCCTTAATAGGTGCATATCGTCCTCTTCATTAGAACAATAAAAAGGACACGATGGTGACACTTCAATCCCTTTGTTAACATTGAGTTGAGCAGTGTGAACTCTGCCATGAGAAAAAAACCACATAAACGTCTTGATCTTTTCAGAAACTTGCCATGAGAAAAGAACCACATAATTCCCTCCATATGCTATCCTCTAACTGATGGATACCTGTAAAAAGAAAATGATATGCAGAGCCTATAGAAAAACAATTATCAGTAGACAATTTCCAAATATAATAATCCTCACTCGTGCCAACCCACCCAGTGAGTTTCTCTCGTTTTTAACGGAACGTTGTGTATATGCAACAATCTCACGATCATCAAATCAAAGCATCAAACGCATGGTTATTTAGAGGTAATTGAACTTGTAAAATATGACGGCAGCTTTGAATTGAAACTCACTTTTTCTAAACGCTGAGAGCCATATAAAATTGGACCGGAATTGAAATACAGTTTTCTTGTATATGATTTTCTTTAATTTCAATTGACTATGGCAGACTGAGCCAGAGATTTTCGATTCCTCCAGTCACCACAGGTAAGGGTCGCAGGCAATAAGATCATGAAACAAGAACCGAAGTGGATGCGTTTGTATACAATGAACAGAAAAAACCTAGTGCACATCAAGATTCATAATACTTGATGTACGGATGAGTATGGGAAGGGTGAGGTCATGCCGTCGCGGTTACACATTTTCAATAAATCTTCTGTACTAGAATTCACTGTATGAACAAGCCTTATCCGGTTCCAATCACTTTGTGCTCCATTAGTTTTAGAACGCATTTGGTGCATCTTTAACGTTATGTTTAAAATCAAGTAAATGGAGATAAAACTCCTCACATATTTACTTCTATTTATGTAGAATCATTCTTTCAACAGATTTCTAAACGTACCAATTTTTTTTTTTGAAGAATTCATGTTTTTCCCAGCTGAAAAAACATCACTTGAAGGATTCAGCTGCACATTAATTTTTTTTTTTTGGAAGAATTTGCCGTTCGTCTATTCCATTTTATTTGTTTGTTATACGCCCCTTACTCTATCATACGAGAATACTCCTTTTGTTTCATCTTTGAATGTGTCTCATTGATGATGTCCGACAATATACGTATTGTAATGGTTCTTTCTTGTCGGGGTCGATAACATGATTGAGAGAATCATAGGACACTAAATATGGCTATTACTGAGTTCGTTTGGTAAAACGGTAGAGAAGTACGTTTACCATTTATGAGGTAAATGTGTGAAGAATATTATCTCGTTTTACAAAAAAATACTATTAAACATATTTTTGGGGTATTGCAAAGCTTTCCCAACACCCCTGTCTAGAGATTCAAATATCAGTTCACCGATATTGGCTCCGTTTGTTTTACCATTTTTCCCAACGGATGCGCTTACCGAGACACTTTTTCTTTCACATAAACTACCTCGAAATCTGTGTCCGTTTTTCAACGGACTATCCAAACGAAGCCATTTTGACTAGAACGTAGTATACTGGTGATTCAAAGTCTCTGTTATTATTACTACTGCTTTAGGGCAGTACTTGTATTGAATAGAGACTACAAGTCTTTAACATTGACCAATTGAGCAGTAACATAAACTAAACAGAATAGGAACTAATAACAGTAATGAAAAGACACGTAGAACAGACTCTAGATGATTCAATACTCTAATAAATGCGAGGGACTAGCATTTTTTGCTAAAGCCAGCCGATTGGTACGTCGAATATCTCTTTATCTATGGGCTTAATCCTTAACAACAACATATGCCGCCCGTGTCCAATTCCTCTGTGAGCTAAGCTTCTGTTGTGTGGCTGAGCCCATTGTTTGTAATGATGGGTTTGGATCGCATACCCTAGCTAATTCGTTTTAGTGGACCTTTGGGGGCTATATGCGCCTATGCCTAGGAGTAGCACACAGCGACAAATTACGGGGCGAAAAAAAAAAGGTGGAATGCCGAATGCCTTATGACTCGTTTGATAAGCTGGAATTGATTTTAGTGAAAATAAAAATGAAAATAGAGATAGAGATGGAAATGAAAATTGAAATGGATATAAATATAGAAAAAAATGAGGGGCCAAAAAATCAATTCAATGGAATTGAATACAATTTCATGGGTTACATCATGGAATTCATTTCTACCCATTTTAAATTTCATTTCCATTTCCATTTCCAATTCTACCCTCCAATTTCACCATACCAAACATAGGAAATGAATTAAATTTCCAATTCCACCTCCTAATTCCATCATACCAAACATAGCATTAGTGTTTATTTGGGAACTCATTTTTTTTTCCAATAGTACACGTAAGTCAAGATAAACTATCTCAAAGTTTATAAAAATCGTCTCGAAATTCATAAAACCATATCGAAATCCATAAAATCACCTCGAAAACCATAACTCCTTAATTTCTCCCAACGAAATTTCCAAACACATATTCAAACATTCACAGCACATGCACAAGACAGCCACACAACTATGTTTGATTTCAACTAACTTTTTTAATATCTGTGGGATATGATAATTGCTGTTTTGTTATCCCGCAGCGGAAGACCAAGGCCAACAACTATTACATAGATACATATTTATATGTAAATAATTTGGTTAATGTGCCGGTCGTTAAGTGGCAAACACATTATAATATGGATATATATATATATATATGTGTCTGGTTCGAACACAACCATGTCGGTTCGACTGACTTTATGGTGCCAAGTAAGGCCGCGGGAAAAAAGACTGATTATTACTACCGTACCAATTCTGTTCCTGAAACACATTTTAAAAATAGATCATTTACCTTTGATACATATGCATGGATCATTCCTCATTTTTCTCGTACCCATGTCTACGTGTTTGTGTGAGTGCCACTGCGTACTACCCTTTTTTTAACAACAGGCAAGGGCCCAATTTTGGACCCATTCGAAACCCTATAGTATCCGATGTCTTTTTCTGAGTCTCGACATTCTTTCAACTGGACTAGGTAATTCGGAACAACTGACTAATCCGGAGCGAGACAAACACGTGACGTACCTCTGTAAGGTGCTTTGCACCAAGGGTGGATTACCTCTCTCATCGAGCGCAGCTCCAAAATTGGAACACATGTTTGCCTGGAGAGTGACAGTGAATGCTTAGAAGTTGTTAAAGTTGTCTTAACTTATTTCCTTAACTGGAAACAAGGTCGTCGATCGGCTCATTGCAGAGATTCATATAATTCTCTGTGCGTACGTACTCAGGGAACGGTCTTGTGAATGATTCAGGGTATCTAACGCCCATATGAGAAGCGTACAGGAACATATTAAAAACAACTGCACCACCAGAACAAGAATGAATAAAATAGTGAATAAACTCTCATATTCCTCTTGATGGCGACGGCATTTTAAAACCATTCTGATGGTCTGCATCTAGAGCTGAAGAAAAATAAACAAATATCCACTTGCCCTCCGTTTTGATTGACCATTATGATTCCCCAACATCCGGGGAGTTCACTTCCACTTCGTGTTCAAGGTCCAAATAACAATCCGATTCGTGTGGAATCAATTATTATACGCATGTTGTTTTATTATTATAACTAATGGAAGCATTTCTGGTGCAACTTGTGTAGTAATAAAATAACGACCAATTATTTATACATGGACAACTAGCCTGCCCACAATCAATGGAAGCATTACCAGTGAAGTCATCTATGGAACACTTGTTAAGACATCTAGGAACTAGGCTGCATGAGTTACACTCCCCAATATTTTTCTAAAATATTTTTCCAGCTCGCTAAATCAATGGGTTAAACAGAGCACGTACGCAGTTTGCCAGACTAAACTTGTTTTCACTGCTCTATGACGATATAGAGGCCTGCATGCCTTTTTCTTGAGGGTACGTACATGATCATTTCCTCTGATAGTCGTTTATTAAAAAAAAAAAAAAAAGCGTCTGGCCAAGGTTTAATTTTTTTGATATCTGACTCTGGTGATTGCTTCATGAGGTCAAAAAGGAATCAGGCAAATGAGAGTTGGCAGAGATGGTAACGGGTTCAACTCCCACAAGGAGGTGAGTTTGATTTTTTCCACCGTTGTGAGGGTTCATTTGGTAATTGATATCGTAAGTCCTTTGTAAGTGCTCAAAGAGCCCTGAGACCGTACCCTGACCTTAGTGGGGGACCGATGCCGAACCCACCTAAAAATTGTTTGTATCAAAAAGAAAAAAGAAACTGGGCAACATATAATACACACACGCATGCATGGTGGGGAAGCAAAGGGAGGGTGACCTTTCGGGGCATGAAACATTAGCCACACTTGCCCCGCTGTGAACCTTAAGGCCAAGCCCCTCTCTTGTTTTTTTATCACTTATCTATACGTTACAAATGTATACCCCACTCATAAATATATGACCACTCTTCTGTCTTTGGGGAAAAAAATGGGATTGGCTGTTCACACACTGGTTTACCATTTCCGTGCTCATCGATTTCGCTGTGAATAAATCGGTTATTAAAGTGTTTTAAGCTCGTACAAATTATTTATGTAAGGAATATATATAACATCAAATTAGTTGTAGATTTAAAAGAGATCATGTACAATGAATAACTTGGGATTTTGTCTACTTGTAGCCTCAGGGCGTAACTGCTTGGATTTTTGGTCTCAATAGTTGAATCCGTTCACTTCATTATCTACTGCTTATTCCTCTGGCAGTACGTAGAGAGGCATATGCATGAATGCATCCATCCAATAACTATATATAAGAGTACCTATACGCTACGTATCCACACTAGTCACAGCAGTATATATATACACACACACGTTCCATGCGCAATATAGACTACGACCCATATATAAATGCTAAAACAAAACATGAATAAAATTCTGTAATTAATAACATACAAATAAAACGCGTTCATTAATTGGACTCGGTAATGATAATAACAATAAAGTATCGCATTATTACGAATGTCCGTCCGTGAGACATTGTCTCCCTCCCTCTCTGATCTTATGATTCTATTATAGTATCGAAATTCTAAGCAATACATCAGAAGAATACAATGCTAACATGGATGGATGCCTATTTACATGTACGCCATGACTATTTTATCATGTGCTATATATAAAAAAATACGAGTACGTATACATTTTTTTGGAACATTATGGGTATATGTCGCTGACATTAATCCCCCGCAAATGCACATATACTAACTCAAGGCTCCTCTCACTTGCATTAATGTTTCACACATCAGATTCGGCCGTTTTAACATCTTTCGGATAGACACAGTGGTATAGAACCCGAAGAATTCTCTCTGGAACTCATCTAATGCTCTCAAGATTTCTATTAGCTTCTCTGTATCCTTACAATGCAAACGGCCCCATATTTATATTATGGGAGGGCCAGACAATAAAATAACACCTCTTAATAAGATGTTACAGGAGGTACAGATGGTTATTGTGCATTATTGACCAAAATGAAACTGACACATTATTCCCATTAACACTCTCATCATTATTCGTCTGTTCATGCTCCATTTGTTGCTGTCATCACTGCTTTTCCGTTTCACACAGTGCGCACACACGCCTCCCCGTCGTTGAAGTTCAATTACGATAGACAACAAATTGTGCAGTATATGTCTCACACATGATGTAAAAAATAATCAAAGAAATTTATCAAAAGAACGCCTCCTTTAATTTACATATATCAAATCTATTTCATACAGATTAATACCAGAATGGTACAGAGAGATAAGAAGGATGTCAAGTATTGCATCGAATTGAATTGATGCACTATAAGTTCTCTCCCTCTCACACACACACCCCCATAATCTGGCTCAAGAAATAATTAAACCCTGGTTGCATGAGCGAATTTCAACCCAATACATTAACTGACTTAACGGTAAATTAAACTTTCAAACAAACTATCGCCTGCGTTGCAAATAAATAACATAAAAAGGAAACGGAAGGTAATACAGTGAAAATAAAGTTCATCGGAAGAGACTGTAATTCTCATGTTCGTGAGATATAGAGATTGCTGCTACTTTGAAAACTTGTTGCTGCAATATCGATTTTGGAAGTGATATTTTCGGATTATTACCCTTCGTCGTCAGAAGTTTTTTATTTCATGGTAATTACGAAAAGTTTAGATTAAATTAAACATGACATTTTAACCTCTCATGTGTCAGTCAGCCACTGTAGTGGATAGTATCCTTCTGGCAATGGCTGACCTACTTGGTCCCCAGGTGCAATTGCACCCTCTGACTTCTAAAAAATTATATATATACTAGTACTATTTGATTTATTTTGTATCCATTCATATGCTAATTTTGAATCCAATGAATTTTTACTTAAATTCTTTTCAAAAGATATTAAAAATAAATCTTACATATTTTCTCAAAAAATAATTTACACCCCATAAATTATGATCTTGAGTCCACCACCATGCAACAGGCATGTTGAAACCATAAAAAAGGCATGGACCATGGAGGACTGGGAATCTCCGACTCCAGCTCCGGCCATATTATGCATGCCACCTATCCAGACTGTATTTGAAAGCATCCATTAATGTACATTTCACACTCGCACAGTTAGAATGAAGCAAGCTTGACTGCATGTATGCAAGATATTAAACCCCAGGAAATGAATTATTGCTAAATAAATTAGTAGAGCCCACACGCCAAAACCAAGGATATAAACAAGTGAATGATATACATACATATATATATACCTACACGGGGGACAACAAGACCATCAAAGATTCGCACGTAGACGACTTTTCTACATTTGTTTTCTGATGAGGGGAAAAAAGTCAATGACATTATTCGATACAAATACGCACATATACACATTACACCCTACGCCGTCCGTGGGTTCTCGATATCTAAAACACAAGCAGGCTGTTGTTGACGTCATACCCCATTTTCTCCAAATTGGGCCTCACGGCAAACTGAATCATGGGTGGTGGCCCACAAGCCAATGCCAGCACGTCATTGGATGCCGCGGGGACGTGTTCCCTCAGGATATCCTCCGTGATGAAACCCACACTGTATTCCCACCTGTCCCTCTTGCTTTCCTGCACCACGTACCACACCTTGAACCGCCCATCCTTCTTAGCCCACCCATCCATCTCTTCTCTCAGCAGAATATCATCCTCCGTCCGGTTCGCGTACACAACGTGCATCTCTGTTCGGTCCTCCGGGTCCTTCAGGATGGCTTGAGCCACCTGATAAATGGGAGTGATCCCGGTCCCGCCGGCCAGCATGGTTAGCCTCTTGGCAAACCTGGACTTCCCGTTAACCAAAAATTTACCTCTTCCAGTGTACTCTATGTGGCCCAGCGGACCCTTCACCTCCACAACAGAACCGATGGGAAGCGAGTCTAAGTGCTGAGACATGAGCCCGCCGTTGGGGAACTTGGGGTGTACACCCTTGAAGTAAATCTTGACCACAAGATCGAAATACCCCACTTCATCCACGGTGCTGGTTGGAGTGTAAGCTCGCATGCACAGCTTGTCCTCAACGGTAGCACACACGAAGATGTGCTTTCCTACCGGCAGGCCCAGGATCTGGCCCTCGGAGGGCAGCGCGAAGCGGAAAAGTCTGACGTCATGTGAGATGGACGTTTTCGAGACGAGCTTGCATGGGATTTTCTCGCGTGGGTTGAGGGCCACGCTGCGTAATAATGTTGGGGCTTCCTTGATTGGGGTTAAGTGGCCGGTGATATCGCCGTTGCCGTGCACGGAGGGGTTGGGCGATGAATCAGTGGAGGCGTAACCGGTCGTCATTAGCTCCCCGATTCGGTATTCCTCGAGCATTTTCTTCGCTTTGTCGGAATGGATGGCTTCGAATTCTTCGGTGCAGTCGGTGCCGGCGTTGATGAGGGTGCTATCGGTGCCGCCGGGGTGGTCTTTGAGGAAGCGAGTGCAGTCATAGACATGGCCGTGAACGATGATCCAGGCCGATTCAGGGGAAGTGTGCCTTTTGACTTCAGAGAGGGAGTACATGTTTGAGGTGGTGTTCATGAATGGCGTGGAGATACTCTTTTTGAGGCTCTGGTTGGACTCCGACGTCTGCTCCAGGTGTCTTTCCTTGGTCATCCACCCACCAGATTGGTTCCCTGGCAAGGTGGGGTGCTCAAACACAATTCCAATCTCCCCTTTATGTGGCCTGCACACATTCGTCTTCACTTTGAACCAGCAATTGTTCATCATGCCCTGCACCACGCCCAGAGCCCAAACCACTTACATTAAAATAAAATAGAGGACTTGAGATTAAAAACAAGTTAAATGAGTTGTATTTACCAATACAATGAAAGCATACATGTTATACTTTAACTTCATATTAAGATTTAGTTTGATCCCTTAAAGTAAAAAATATTTTTTAGTTCTTTTATTTAAACATTTTTAGTTTTGTTTAATTGAAAAAAATGATGATTAGTTAAATTATTGTTTAAATTTAATGAGTCAACATATTCTATTATATGAAATTTACACTAAATTTAAGGTAAGTATAATGGAGAAATTGTATTATTTAGCCTGGTGTATAATCAGTGAGAACATTGACCATATATAGTACCGATGCAGATATTTAACATCTGCCGCGGATATCAGTATTTATATTCACTCAATTAAAGTGCAAGTTTTTTAACTTTTATTTCATGGCTGTCATTAGTGAATAATGATGCGCATCTATGACGACCGTGCCCACCCCACTAAAATCTTCAAAAGTGATAAGTGATATTACATGGAAAGAGTTAAAAATGCCCCACCCAATAATTTTTTAAGGGAAAATTAGATGGAGGGATCTGTGATATTTACCAGAAAGAACATTAAAGTTATAATTATTTAGAGTCATAAAAATAAAATATAAAATTAAAAATGCTAAAGTATCCCTAATAAAAGTTTCTACTTTCCTTTCTGCATTCTTTTTCATTATATTTGTAAAACTAATATAAAATTTCAAATTTCGTTACATTATTTAACAAAACTTCTCTCAAATTTCTGCATAGATAAATATAATATGGGCAATCCAGTAATTTTATATTTATATTTTGAGGTGTGGTAATTCCAAATAATTACAATTCTAGTGGTCCTTTATTTTAATTTTCCGGTTTTTTAATCTATGGTGATTTAGGAATAAATTAAAGATCCCTCAAGAAGAATCCTAACTCCAGCGAGGAGGCAAAGAATAGATGCACGATGCAACCAAATATCTGAGGGCATGACGTGGGTTAATTAAAATGGAAGGCAAGTGAGAAAAATCCGCTGGGAATGGGGTATGATATCTGACGGAAAAGCACAGGAATCATGAAGCACTTCTGCACTTACCATAACATTCCAAATGAGCTTCTCTGGTTGAGTGTTGAGGGCCTCGTCCCATGCTCGTACAGCGATTTCCTTGGCTGCCAGAAGGTCCAGCACCTCCACCTCCAGCGACCAGAAACACCAGCACCAGTATTTGCCGTACTTGTTCGGCCTCTCCGGGTGCTCCAACCTCGCCACCAACCATGTTTCCCCGCCGTTCAATGTCACCTCCACACGTGTCACCTTTCTCCCGCCCCCTGCACCATAATCACCTATTATTACATCTCCGCCTCGAGCTAGCTAGCTCTTCCTCCTTTCCCATAATCTGAAGTCTGCAACTTCCCAAGGAAAAAAAAACAGACTACCTACCGGAATATGCGTAGCCCCTCATCACATACGGCCTTTGAGTAGTCCACGAGTTTATTGGCAATATCTCCTCGTGACACGGCGTCGTTATCACAGAGTTTATGTTGAGCTCGTTGATTATGTACTCTGGTTTGTACCACCAAGCTGCACCCGTTCAATTCCAGTAACATAATTAACAACTTGGAGGCAGAAGCGGGACCCCCCGAGAAATAATATATATGTACTGAAAAAGGAAACAAGTACAAGCGGCGAGCGCATTACCTTCAGCGTTGGCGAGCTCGGCATCCACGTGGGAGGGAAGTACTCTGTTGTCTTTGTGGTGGTAATAGTTGTCCGATTCTTGGGGAGTTACAATGATGCGCTTCAGCCACTTGACCATGCGGCCACCAATGAAACCCGGTATGATCATCCTTACCGGGAACCCGTGATCCGGAGCCAGTCGTTCTCCGTTCTGCAAATAAGCGATGATGATGTCGCGAGCCGGATCCATTGCAAACTCTCTCTTGATGCTTGTCCCGTACTTTGACCCACCGCCACCTGGCAGATCCTCGGCTCCCTCGAAGCACACGTGCAATGCCCCTTTGGAGCGGCTGTAGATCCCGCACCTCTTGAGCAAGGATCTCAACGGCACCCCTCTCCACACCGAAGTGGAACACGCAGCCGAACCCCAGTTAAAACCGATGCTCTGTTTCACCATGTTTTGTTCTTTCCTTCTGTTACCGGCACACACCAGCGTCGCCGGCATCTCCCGGAAGGGGAACTCATTGACCAGCTGGTCCATAGTGAATTTGGCCGGCCATTTCACGAGGCCACAAACCTCGACTGTCCAGTCCTCCCAGAGAGCATGAGGGACGGCGCCGTGGTTGCGGACGTAATGGAGCGGGACGGGGGTGATGAAGCCGTAGTGCATGAGGCGGGTGAGCGGTGGCTCCGAGTTGAAGGGGTGTTTCCCTGTTAGGCGGACCATGGAAGGGTTGCGTTCGATCCAGCAGTCGGCGGTTCCGTCATCGCGGGGATCAAAGATGGACGCCTCCACTTCGGAGTTAGACTTTCGTACTAGGGCTCTCAACTCGTCGGCGTCGCTCTCGTCTTCGCTGGAGGAATCCAAGTCTATTGGCAAGGGTTCGGATCTCTTGGGATTGGGAGGGAAGTTGAAATGGGGGGAGACGTTGAAGGAACGAGCGACGGCGTTCAAGGGGCCAGCGTATTGACGGTTGTCGATGGAAGCCGCCATGGGAAAATTGACAGAGATAAGGTAAGAGCTTTTGTGGTGGAGCTTTAGTGTGCACACATAAGAGGGGAGGGGAGAGTGCCGGTAGATCAGTTTGGAGAGAGAATGCAGTGATGGGAAAGAAAGGGCTGCATTATGTATTTATAGAGAGAGATGTAACGAAACTGTGGACTAGTACAGTATCGGGTGAAGAAGAGGATCCGACCCCACGCAACGATCCAGGAATCCTGTTATTCAGTGAGTGACATCTTTTCTCCCTTTCCTGAGTTAAGAGAGAGAGAGAGTCGAGGGGAAAAGGAAAAAGAAGAATTGAGAAAGTGGGGGCCAATGGAAAGGAACGGGAAGGCGTTGGAGAGCAGAGGAAGCTCTGGGTCACAAAAAATGGATGTCTGGTCAAATTCGACTCCTGGCCTCTTCCAATTGAGCCCTTCCACTCAGTGTTTTTTTTAGGAAAAAGGAGAAATTTGTTGAATTATAATTATGAAAACGTAAACATGTCAAAACATTATTTTTTTTAAGAAGAATATAAAAAGAACAGATAAGATGTCCCATTGCTTGAATGAAGCGGGGCTATTTTGAGACATGAGATATTAATTGGTTGAACGGGGAAAAGTGAAACGAATTTTGCATGTACAGAGATGGGTGCCAAACTGAGTTGATTACTGCAACTTCATGTGTAGTTGAAAGTTGAAAACTGTCCAAAGTTCAATTATTCAGGGTTGATTATATATATATATATATGCGGCAGTGATGATTGGATCTGAGGTATCGGCATCGTCAACGGTGAGGGTTTATATTTTCAACGTGACTGGCGAAACCATAGGATTAAGTTCACGTCATGACAGGAAGCAGCTCGGTGAGCGCGTGCAGTATATGATTGGTTGGGGAGGGGAATCTGTCGTCATGAAGAGCCACTAGTACCAGTTTAGACGATAAGAACAGGCAGTCAAAATCGCGCACGGCTACCCGTTACAGCCTAAACAAGTTAGGTTGAGCCAGGGAAGCCGAGGGAGCAAGAGATTCCTGAGAAATGCTTTGATCTGCATGTGGAGAAGGGGGGAAGAACCTGCATAGGGCGAGTCTGCTTATGACACGATGTAGTACGTGGTAGCAAAGCTTTCTCGGTTTATGAATTATGAGGCTGTACGATTTGCGGGGTTCATGCATCTTTAGAGTACGTGTGTTAGGTTACACTCTAAATCGAGTTGTTTTTTTTTTCCTCAAAAGGGAAAGGAAATGTTTAGCGATGCTTTAATTTCCGTCATTAATTAATAAAATCAAGTTGATTCGTCAGGGGTGGCACAGGAAGGATGTGGCCTTAATTGAATTGGCGAGGCTAAAATGAATAGAACCTGGGGTCCATGTCGCGGCGACCACATACATGGGCAGAAGCAGACGGGAAGGATGGCTCCACATCCGCATGTGGAGTAGGAATCGGTAATTATTATTGTGGTCGATTTGGGAATGGAGATTTAAATAAAGAAATACATAAATGGGGAGGATGAAATGGTAAAAGACTGGTGGGGGTGAGGGCCAAGTTTGGGGTGGCATTGTGTGAAGTGGCGTATCGGAGTCCCCAATGGTCAAGCTCTTCTCCAACCAGGCGCCTACTCCACATGTGTTGCCATTTTGGGGAGGGAGCAGAAAAAAAGAGAGAGGGAAGGGGTGGAGTTCAGAGCAACTGGGGGCGGGCGGCTGCTGGGTTCACAGGCTTGGTGCCTGCCCCTTGGGCGAAGCATAGAGTCACATTGCTGTGTGGCCTCGTAATGCCTCCCCCGCTCCCCACCTCTTTTTTCTATTATGCCACATCCGCATCCCGCCCTCTCTTCCCTTCCCGCCATTATATTAATTATGACATTTAAATACCCCCACTTTAACCATCTCTCTCTCTCTCTCTCTCTCTAGTATTCCATAATATCCCATCACTACACGACAACCACATAAAAATCTAGCCCTCACAATGACCACCTCTTCCTTATTTATTCTTTCTTTTTTTTATTAAATCCCCCTCCCCCCATTCGCTTCTCTTCCCTCTAGGGTGGGAATAGGCCGGGCCCTATCAGATGGCCTATAGCCTGATCTATTTAGGGTTTGATTTGGTCTAACCTATTTATTAAAAATGTCAGGCTAAGGCTTATTTAGATAAATAGGTCAGGCCTATTTTTTTGAAGTCTGGCCTGTAAGCCTACATGCTGATATATATTATATATAAAATGAATATAATTATTTTTATATGATGAAAAAAAATTTTTTTGTATTTTTTAATCCTAATTTTTATATTAAAAATTTACATACAATAAGTATAATAGGCTAAAAACATACCTTAAGCCTTTTTTTAAATGTGTACAAAGTAGGCTTCAAGCCTACTTTGAGCCCTTTTTAGAGGTCTAAATTATATGTAGGCCTCTAAAAAGGCTTCAGGCCTTTCGAAGGCTCAGGCCTGAGTCTAAAAAAAAGCCTACATTCAGGCTTAGGCTCATTATCTTCATTGCAGGCTTAGACCTATTTAATTAAAGCCTGACCTGGCCTAACCTATTTCCATACCTACCCCCCCAATTGCTCCCAACCCAATGGATTTTACGTCTCAAATAATTTTGTCGCCCACCAAGTCAAAATCATCCACACATTCAATCCTAATTTCCATTATTACACATCATAATAAACAGCCTCACTCACCCCCCGTATCCATGCAGGCCCGTAGTATTCATTCAAGTGACAATATTGTTGTCCATCGAACCTGGTATGGTGTGACGTCATGCCCATCTACTTCTGTATGTATGAGGGTGCCAAATTGAAACTTGCATGCATGGTTCCTTTAACAACAAAAGATTCTATCTCAGAACCTGAACAAAAAGTTCAGAGACGACGTATGTAAAGTGAACTGTTTGGA
>JANTPZ010094319.1:0-35546 GCA_025593235.1 Vachellia pachyceras
TTTGGGTCAATCTCACCAGGTCGCAATTTCCGTGGGTCATCACCAGGTTCATAGTTCTCATCCTTTACACAGGCTGCATCAAGGAGTTTCTCGTACCGTTCAAGGCACTGGGAAGGCGTACGGCCTACAATCGGAGCAATTGTTCTCCATTGTGTGGGCATAAGCTTAGCAAGATGAAGAAGCTTTTCATCCTCTTCTCTTGTCCATTCAGTCTACAATAAGCACAGAATCAAAAGACTATGTCATGAATGAAAGGCTTGGATCAACATGACTGAAAGTTGTGATGTTAGAAACAACCTATTAATCACAGTGTAAAAGTATCATAAAATAAAAAATATAAGGGAAAAGATAGCATCAAATTGATTGCTCAAACATGGCAGAAATATTGCACTTCTTAAAGAAAAACACATTTGAAAAGAAGTGTCAAGCGATAGCATAATTGTTGCAAATGATAAAATCAGTCCTTTACCCAAAAAAAAATGATAAAACCAGTCATTATTTGTTCTAGCCCAAAGAAACATATCAATGATATCCATAACTGACGGGAAAAAGCACAAATAAATAAAATAGCCTAATAATACCCAATTGTTCTTCGAACTTCAATTTCCAACTTTTATAACCTAATCACATGATAATTGTATGTTCCACTTCCACAACTTTAAAAAAATATCAAAAATCACAAGGCTGAAAGTAAACAACTAAAAATATGGGTTAGGTTCAGTACAATCCATTTGGAACTCAGTCCCTCCATAGCATAAAATTCAATCGAAATTTATACTCTTCTGGAATAAGTTTCATTCACAGTTCAAAGCATCATCATAGGTATCATAGGTAAGGTACCTACTCATTTTTATTAATTCTCATGAGTAAGACATTATATTGATATATATTAGTTTTAAAATCACAATAATAATTAAACAGGAAAAGGATTAAAAGCTTAAATCACATACAAAACAACGTTTAGCATCCAGAACAAGAAGAATCAAGAACCACTTAACGTCGCCAGTAATTTCATATGTAGGGATGAAAACACCAGCGAGGTCGAGCGGTTCACTTTCAACCAAAGGCCCATCAGTTCTACGTCAACCAAAATAGAACGTTACAGCGAAGTTGCCGTCGTACGATTACTGTGCCCACACTTGCCCCGATATGCTAATTGCTAATAGGCAAAAGGTAAAAGGAACATGACACGAGCTTATATTACATTCGAAAAGAAAGGCACCTTTTTAATAGAAGGATCCAGCCACTCGTACCATCGAGCTTTGCATTGCTTGGCGGATTTGCGAACCAGAAGCGAAGAGATCCGAGCCCACTGGTTTTTACCATATTTCATGACAGCCGCTTTGAGGATTTCATCTTCGGTGTTTTTCCAAACACCACCCTTTATCATAATCCTCATCTTGACACCTTTTTGATCGCTCCAACTGGCCTCAGGTTCGGATTGTAGGGTTATCCAAGTTCAAGCAAAAATGAAGCTCACTACACAGATAAAAGACAATTCTCCCGTTCTGTTAATGAATTCTTCTCTCACTATTCTGCGCGATTCAGTATCAGTAGGTCTATCCTTTTCCCTCTGGGCGTTGTAACCCTTCCCTATACCTCTGGTCTCTGGGCGCCGTTGTTTCCAAACTCCTGCCATGAACAGTCAATTAACAATAATTAAATCGCTTGGTCTCTTTCTTTTTTTGGTGAAATTAAATCGCTTGGTCTCAATTTCAAAATAACTTACCCATAGATTGTGAAAGATATTTTACAGATTTTGAAGTAAAATTTAGATTTTAAAAAGTGATTTATATTTAAGGAGGTAGGAAAGAGGAAAGAGGAAAGAGGAAATAGGAAAGAGAAAGAATGAAATGTAGAAAAGAGGAAAAAGAAGAAAGAAGAAGTAGGAAAGATGAAATAAAAAGAAAGAAAAAGTAAAAAAGAGGAAAGAGAAAGAAAGAAAAAGTATGAAAGAAAAAATTTAAGTTTTAAACCGAATTTTTATAACCAAAATAGCTTTTCAAAAAAAAATTTGTACTTGAATAAAATCTAGGTTTTGAGTCGAATTTGGATTTAAGAAAGTAAAAGCAAACAAACCCTCACTGTAGTTAAGAAAGTGAAAGCAAATAAACCCTCACTAATACACTGTATATTACTCTATTTTATGAATGAAGTGAATAATACTCACCGGCCTGTATAGATAAATCTATAGTGTCACTAACTCACAGAAATTTTGTACGTTTTTGTTTAATAAATATTTTCAAGTATTTTTTAAGGGAAATATCTTGAAAAATTTAGTCTTAGGTCTCAAATAAACAAGTTATTTAAGGAATGGTCCCATGAATGAAAATATTTAATGAGAGGTCCTATTGACGACAGATGTGTTGTCAACACAGCGTATGATGTTATCAATACAAGGACCTTATGTTGTCAATTGGGACCTCTCATTAAATATTTACCTTAATGAGACCATTCCTTAAATAACTTACTTATCTCGAACCTAAAACTAAATTTCTCAAATATCTTTACATAGGTATTCATTTAGTGACTGAGTCTATTTTTTTGAGTAAAATATTAATCTCGTTTATTTTCTGTGGCTGTAAAAATCGTCTGGTAGATGCAGTATTTCTTTTTTTCTTTTTGGTAATGAAAAGATGCCTCAGGCACAAGTTTCAGACAGTAACCTTGTGCTCTCTCTCTCCTTCCATTCTCATCGTCTGCATCATTAATCTTTCCTCCTTGGATGTTTGGTTATATCACACTAAATTCAAATAATAATAAAAAAATTCGGGGGACCGGAGACGCCATGGCTCATGACTAGAGTACAAGCACGTCAGATTATCATTTCAGAAACAAGCGAGGAAATTGACATGAGAAGCGCTGACCCTTCCTCGTGGTAAACTCCATGTCAAATCGTTAATAGATTACACTCACAATTTTTAAAAAATTACAAAAGTTTGTAACTTTGTTAAGCACCATTTGAAATCTTCCAATAACTTTTTTATATTAATTTTATTCTTCGTATTAATTTTAAATGTTTGACTTTCTTAATAAATGTGGAGAATTATGTTATGTAGCTTAACTATAATTTATGTCAGATTATATGAATTCCATAACATATGCGATTAGATTAGAGTGGATTACGTGGGTTACATAAGCTAAATTTATGTTTTAAAAATTTGTGGGGTTGTAGTGTTGGTTCTTTAACATAGCAATCACATACGTTGGGCTGGGGTCCCATATGCAAACGGGTTGATCCGACCCAACTCGTTTTTTTCCACTTAACCATGTGTGTCAATCCATATGATTTGACCCAACCCCAATCCCCATCTCTGACTAAAATAAGCACCTACATTGTAAACAGGTTTAAAATTTCACTTTTAATTTTTAAAAAGAAGGGTTCAGATAAAATGCAAGATAAAGCTGTACTAAAAAATGCAAGATAAAAATATTAAAAAAATTCACATCGCTGACACCCAGCAGTCCAGCTTAGCAAAATGGATATCATTTTTTATAAAGGGAGATTTAACCTCAGATCCTAAATAAGTAAAATATTTAAGGAATAGTCCTATGTAGAAAAATATTTAATTAGAGATCTCATTGACAACATGAGGTGTTGTCAACACAGCACATGGTGTTGTCAATACAAATGGAACCTCTCATTAAATATTTTTCTCAATAGGATCATTCCTTAAATATTTTGTTTATTTGAGACCTGAGACTAAATCTACTTTTTATAAAATACTGATACTGACTAGAATGAATGCTAACCTTTACTTATTTGTCATGGATTTTTTTTGGGCCAAAATGACCATAACTTGTTACATGCAGCTGAAATGGTCCAAAGTAGACAGACACAGAAAAAGAATTGGACTCAAAATCACCTCCATCAGTAACGTCAAAGCTTCACGCTTCACGCATTACCATATTCATTATCGTGTTTCATGATATCATGACATACACATTGACAAGTAACTGGTGCATCTCCTCTGATACGAAACGCACTACACTACTAGAGCCAAGCCCCTACTTATGGCCAGTGAGCCCTAGACATCATGAAACAGTTTCCTTATCTGGGGAACCGTTGCGGGCATCAACGTGATTGGGCAACGCTTATACTGCAGCAAGGCAACACAGAACAAGGGAGAAAATGTTATCCATGTGGAGCACAAGTACCATGGAAGATACTGGTTCAGGAACATCAGTGAGACTTTTAAAACTTGTAACCTACTTATAGTTTGGGAGGCGGATCATCTTACCTGGGTAATGTACTTATAGATGCAAGTATAGCAGAAAACAAACCCCGAAACTGTAATGACAGATGGATTTGCACGCTTCTGTGAGCACAACGGGCAAATTGTTCTGTCTGGCGGCAGTGGAATCCCATCTTTCGCTACCTGTTTATTCCATAAATTAAATTCCAGGATCATTTAGGCAATGAAGCAATATAAATTTTTACCACAGCAAGGGTGACAATTATAGAGGATTCAGAATGCAAGTGGAGCAATGATTGCAGCAAACACACGGCTTCTCCCCTTATCAATTCTCTGTGTCCCATATCTTTAACTTATTTGATCATATAGTTTTCAGACTTCAGATATTTGTGATGTTCATGTTCTAAACCACTCAAATAAAGAAATAACAGAAAATGCGAGATGAAAGGAAAGCCTTTAAAGTGTTTTCCCCACCTTTGGAGGGGGAGGGGGAGGGGGAGGGGGGTATACTGTCGGTGCTGACATTCTCTCCTCAGCAGATTGGTACCACCATTCCATCATCTACACATAATACAAATCAAGTGTTCATGATTATGCTACTCCACAATTTGGATATCAAGCTAAATGGTATAACAAGACATCAAGGGATGGAATACATGCACTCAACGAAACAGAAAGTAACTTATAATCAACAGAAGCACTTGGGAAACAGAACGATGCTTGACACAGATCAGCAATGTGTGTCAATACCATGAAAAATACTACTATTTCCAAACCTGAAGCGAAATAAGCCAACAATTCATATAAATCTAACGTGAAGGCTGAGTAAAATCTTGCATGATTTTTGGCATATCGTTAGGACATGAGAATGAATGAAAAGTTATCAATAAGTACATTTTACTCACTTTGAAAAAGAACACTGATGCAATCAAACCAGTCTGTGCGTAGTCAAGTATTGTGTATGTACAGCTAAGCAGTGCTCCTTGTAACGTCTGTACAAGATATATCACAGATCAGCAATGTGATAGAAATAGAGAAAAAGCATAGTTAACACAGTCAACATTGTCATGTAGTAATAGATCAGCCTAAGTTTACAAGAAAAGCTTCACCATTTTACCCAGTAAAACCTACAAAATAGATTATACAGCAAACAAGACTATTGCAGGGTGCACTAAAAGGTTGTGCCGAAAAATTGCACTATGTGACAGGGTATACAATTATAAATAAAATCGGCTGATGATGAACTAACCCTTAAGTTCCTTAATTCATGGAAAATGAAAGTTAGATAAAGCAGATATATATCATCATGCTAATTAAAAAAAATTCGCTGCTTACCCTCAGCCATTGAGGGCCACGAAGTCTCTGACGTTCATGGCTACGAATCTTTGAAATTCTGGAAGAAATATCCATCTATCTTGACAACAAGCGGTGCAAAGTCAATCTCATCACAAGAAACAGTAACTCAATTTTGAGATATTTTCTGAGCAGTTAGAGGATGCTCTAGGGTTAGTTACAGCATAATTATCTCATAATGAATATTCCCTACAGTCAAGCTCATGACTAAATACAAAATATTCACAATTAATTTAGATTATTGGCTTCCAGCAAAAAAAAAAAAAGATTATTCTCTAACACAATCATTGACCACTTTAGCAAACCATATTTACAACATGTAAACAAATAGATTTGCAATCTAATGCACACGTCATAAAAAAGCAGTCAACCAGAGGCGTTCCTAGCAGTCAAGCAGTCATAAAAAAGCAGATATTTTAAGCTAGGCATGCAGGTGGTTGATTGCTTGACATAGAAAAAACTCAATTTCTAACAAGTGCTCATGTAAAACCAGAGGCGTTCCTAGAATTGTATTCAAGGTGAATTGGGTTCTTTTCATGTATAGTAAAAACAGAAATACAATAAAATGTGAGCAAATATCAATATTTCTGAATGATAACATAAAATGAAATTGAAGAACAAATATTTTAGTTACTACTGCATACATCAACTCACATGAATTTCATGATACTTTTTTTTTTGTTATGTCTCACAATTAAGATATGCATTATATTAAAGAGATTACTAAATGTAATATGTTAATTATCTACCAACTCTTGTCCTGTAGCACGGCAGACATGAATGCCAAGAACATGCAGTCCTAGTGAGTAGTATCCAGTAGCATCCAAGAGGTATAGCAGCTGATAAGCAAATGATAAGCCTGCATTTGACAAATCCTAAGTAAGAAGTTTATTGATATTCAGACTGCAGATAAGAATTACAGCGGATATCCTTAATCATCTGAGAGCGAAAGGGTCAGCAAAACAAGTTTTCTTCGAGATGCCATATGGTCCGTTCTCATTAAAATTACAAATCATGCTTATCTGAACAAGACTTGTGAGAAAAAATCACACAGTGAATGCAGCTTACGTGTCAACAAAGTGCCTATATAATCCCAATTCTCAAGTCTAACTGTTACTTACCCTCGGTAGTGGCATGTAACCAAGGATAGCAAAATCCTACAATTTTCTCAACTCTCTTTCTCATGCGTGCTCCAATGGAGGCTTCAGCATCCAAGGTTCCTCTTGATACTTGAAAATCTTCCTCAACAAAGCTCTGGCTGACATCAAAACCTTCACTTTCCTCTCCCCATAGAGTAGCTTGAAGCCTTGCTTCCCTCTCTTTATTGTATATTGAATGCAATTTATATTTTAAATATGGAAGCACAACCTGAAAACATAACCAAACTGGGTTATACATTATCTAATAATCATACAATGGTTCCACATAGTAAAGTAAGCATAAGATTGTACCAAGAAAACAACTGAAATAACTTTTTGTTGCTTTTCTAATCCAGAATGGCCAGCGGCATTAGCTGATTTCAAGCTAGCATCATCCTTCTTCGCCCTGATATTAACTGCTCTTCTTCGAAGGCCGTATAGAGATTCAGAAAAAGAAGCATCTATTGGAAACGGAAAACAAAATCAGAAAATGTATGCTTTGATAATTTTTAATTAATGACGGAGACTCACAAGAATTTAACATCCCAAAGGTGCTTCATCCATAAGCTTCCATCGTACCCAGTCAGAAAACAGACAAGAGTATAAGGGATATGAGAAGGAGGAACCTGTTGTTCGTAAGCTATGAGTTTCAAGAACCAGCATGAGCAAGGAGAAAAATTCATCTTCATAGTCCAGGACTTTGTGAAGGAATGGTCTTCTTAAGGCCAATACCTGCACAATTGCTCAGCTGTATGGTCACAATCAAATGGATTTCCAAGGTGTAAAGGGAGAAGATAGAGAAAGAAAGGAAGAGGAAAGAACATGCATACGCCAATTGAGTAGGTAAGAGCAGCGCGGAGACTGGCAGGAAGCTGCTGAGCTGCCGCCATCTCGAAGAAGGTGGGACGAGTCCCTTGACCTCCTACCTGAAACAACATTTCTCTCTTTTCACTTCCTCGCTCGTTCTTTTCCGGCAAAATTCCCGATCACGAAGCCTAAAACAAGTGCCCAATCCGCTGCAGTACATGCTAAACCCGCACGATGCAGACTCGCCGGCTCGTGTTCATCATCCAATTTCTCCGTCTACAAGCTAAAGGGTAACCGAATATCACAAGTCATAACCACATCCAAACTTTTTGTCGGGGGTCGGAAGGTAGCTACTGGCTTCTATGCGTATAATTAAAAAAAAACTACTACGCTGGCTAATATTTTGAGGGCGGTTTACGTTTTTTTTTTAAATTAACGAAACTGAATACTTTTTTTTGCCACAACAAGAAACTGAAAACATAATTTAAAAATACATTAAAATACATATTCAATCTTTTAAATTTAGACGAAGCTTTAATTTATTCACTTAAATTTAAAAAAAAATGTATTTTTAGTGATTTAATCTTAATACAGTTAGTTTTACTATGGAAAATGATTACTCAACGAATTTGAATAATGATTATACAATTAAACAATGTCAATGTATGCTAAAATATTAATTATTTTTATTTTTAAAAATTTAAGTATATTTTATCAATATTTAATTGTAAAATCATCGTTTAAATTTACTGAGTCAACATTTTCTATTAAATGAAACTAACAATGTTGAAGATAAATGATTAACTTTTAGGTGTTTAGATTAATTTTTTAAGTAATTTTATGTAATCTGATATAAGAATGTAAAATGAGTTTTATCTCGACTCGAATGAAATTGCTTTTTAAATTGATTATAGGTCTTACACTTAAAAGACTAAATTAAAACCTCGTATAAATTTAAAAGATCAAATTTATACTAACCTTAAAAATATTTATTTACACGTATAGTTAAATTATATACTAATTGATAAATTAATTTAAAGAAAAATAATATATAAGGAGCTCTCTTATATTAATCTCATTTAAAAAGTTAATTGATTCTTATATAAAATATCAAAGTAGTAATATCTAAGGCTTTATGATTTGGACAAATTTCATTTTGCTATAAAAATAAAAGAATACACAGAATATTGAGATAGAGAGATTGAAAAGATGAGAGAAAGTTAAAAGAGAGAATAAAAATGAGCTCTTTTTCATTTTATTGTATATCTTAATACCTAGTTCGTTGCACCTATTCATAGGTTTACAACCATTAAAGTGTAAACATAAGGTTAAAAAAATGTAGGTAAACATAATGCCATTAACTATAAGAAACTTTTCATAGGACGTTGATTACGAGGTTATGTTAAGAAATCATAATATGTCAAGAAATATGTCGGATATGTAAATATGACATAACAACATTAGAACTGTTCTGTAAGCTTTTTCACATACCTTCGTAAGACTCAGGTTTGTATCTGGCAGTTCTATACTTCTGAAATTGAAGGAATACAAAATCTGTTGAAAACATTAAATTGAACTGACAAAAAAGGGATTCATTTAATGTATCCATTTATACAAATTAAGAACTATTGAAGAAGAAAAACTATATATGCACACCTGTAGGTGGCTTTTCACATGATAGATGGTAAGGCCCTCGACTTTCATCAAGTCCAAGACACCCTTAGGAGTAGCCTCTGCATGATAATATAGTGAAATGAAGTAAAGACCTGAAGTATCTATGCCAGTGTGAAGGTCAACAAGTACAAGAGCACATAGAAGAGGACATCCTCTCACTGCCACCAAGCTGATTAACTGCTTCCACAAAGGACTTGTGAAGTTCTGGGGTCCAACGCATTCTTGGCTTAGCACCGAATTATTAAGGGCATTAACTTCTTCAGATGGTACATGCTGCTGCTGGGACTCCTGCATCACGAGAATAGAACACATCTCCTCAATTCGTACAATTTTTCGAAAGTATAATAAAAGAAACCAGCCACCAAAAGTTGGATTAAAAGATACAATCCACAAACCCAAATGCCAATGGTGATGAAGCAAAATAAAAAGAAGAATAACCAATCAGGCACTGAATGCACCTTACATATATCCAACTCTGTTTTATATTTCTTCCCCTGAAGTCCCACCTTATTTTTGTGTGTGTGTGTGTGTGTGGTGATTCAGGACACTGGAGGGAAGCACAGGCCCCATAAGATCCTGCAGATAGAAATCAGTTTGACAAACAAACTTTTGATTTTGAATCTGCTACATCATCACCAAGAAACTGACTGCAATTTAGGTTTAGAGAATCATTAACCGACATTAACTGATCAACCCATTCCACAAAATCAGTTTTTTTAGCATTGTCATCGGGCATGTAAGAAGAACTATTTTCCAACTGATCGTTCATGACAGAAACAATTTCAGGAAAATCAAGAATATCCTGAAGTGGATCTGGTCCCCAGGAAATTTCATCACTTTCCTGGGAATGAGGAATGAATGTTGTAGAATGCATTCTGAATGGCAAGGATGCATTGGTGGGAAGGACCGTTGTCAGTTGATTCCTGAGAAATTATGGGAGAACCTTGAAACAGTTTATCACTTGGTGAAACTAAGGTAAGAAATGAGGTCTTCAGGGCATTCAGCAGGAGTTGAGAGCATGTGTCCAAGACTTCTGGTATTGGAATTTGATGGAGCAGCTTGCATTAAGGCAAGATTTGCCGTCAGATCTTGGACGGTGGATCACCGCAAAGAATCTGGGGGTGTAATATACCAGTCATCAGATGAACATGAAGAACATGAAGAGATGCAAGTATGGCTATGGAAGCTCCAGCTGACTCGACTGGGTCAAACCTTATCTCGACATGAAAAGTATTATATATGTTAGTGACTCATCCACTAATGCAAATTATCTCTCTCACCTACACAACTTAACAAATGCGCACTTATTAAGCCCATGCTGTCCAATTCCATTACCTCTACGCATTAGCATAAGCTTGTGCACCTCTGAGTAGAAAATGGCTAACTGGCCATTGAAATACCAGAAAACAGATAAAAATGTTCCCAGCAAGTTGAATATAAGCGTAACAGTTCTGATAACTCGCCAAAAACATGCACTCCGCATACCATTACAAAAATATAAACAATAAAACACTGATTCTTTTTTAGGAGAAACGAAACAAGAATAGATGTAAAGTTTTGATTTAATTAACCACGTACTATTTGCTATCAAACGATTAGCAAACCATAAACCGACGAGTGAAGATATTTAGTTGAAAGAAGGAAGTTGACAGAGATACAAATAGCGTCTTACATTGCATCACAAAGCAGTCAAGGTGGCATAATACATGTTAATCATGATGCCCATGTAATGCAAGAAAAGTATGGCCTGATCATCATAACTCAAAAATAACATTTGGACTTCAATTAACTAAAATAAAAACTCATGATGTTAGTATATATGTTGAGGTTGTCAATCAAACCTTAATCATGCGTATTCAGGCCCATATGCGTACTTTCATGAGCCATGAAAGTTTGAGGACTTTGGAAAGCATGAAAATCCATGAAATTTGTGTAACATAAGAACTAAGAAGATGTGCAAGGTCCATGTGCAGTCCAGATTGAAGAATTCACTTAAAATACTATGTGACAAGCATGTGCCTAGGAGGAGAGTGATAACTGACGTCCAAAAGGAATCAAGAAACATCTAGAAGCCGTTATTATGCATTAATTTTGATGTATTTCATTTTTAAAAAGTTTCCTTTTTTATTTCCTTTGAATAAGGTCATTTAGTCAAAGATTCTTTTAAAAGATCTCATCTTAGTTTCCTATTTTTAGGTAGCCGACTTTTGCTTTAAGTAGTTTCTAATTTCTTTAGATTTGAATAGTGCCAATCAATTATCATAAAGGCATCGTTATGACAATTAAGGCTTAAGGTTTTTTATTCTAGAGTGTTCTATGATAGCTTATATGTTACCAACGTTTATATATTTCATTTTCATATTTGAATGAATAAGAACTTTTTTCTTTCCATAATTATATTCTTTTGTATGAACTTTGCTTACATCTTTCTGACAGTATCAAGAGAGTGATTAACCTTATGGTGTCTTTATGATTAGGATTATAAGAGACCGATTCTCTTAAGGTTCTACCTTCAATCGTCCATCTGAGTTTCGTGCTAGGGGTTACAAGAGACAAATTCTTTTAAGGTCTCATTCGGATTTTCACACTTACGCTTCTAGCCGATCAGAAGTGGTAAACGAAACCTGCTTCATTTGGCTCAGAGATCATACACTAATGAACAAGAAGGCACATGCCCGAACTACGAGTTGCTATTGAAGAAGTAGATCTTTCTTCGAGAATATCTGAAATTTCCAAGGCTAATATCTGATCCCATGGTCTTCCCTATAGATTCATGGGCAGTAAACTGAAATAGCTCAAAGTTCAAAGGCTTCAATAATAAACTTCTACCAAGGATAGGATAGTCTGGACATGGAGTCAGTGCAAGTGGAAAATAAGAGTGAAAGACTGCAGAGAAGGAGCAGGACGGAAACGCTGACCAATTTCATGAGCGTCATTAATAAAAAAAAAAGTTAGAATTCCATTATCAATGATTTGGTGTAAGATTTTCCAGACAACCAACAATGGAGAAGGAGGAATACTATGCGGACACAGTCATTCCCTTCAGCCCCACCAGAAAAAAAAAATATTTACGACATCAATGAGGTTCAAATACACTGAGAAGTCAGGACCAGCAGACCAAACTCTGCAATAGTCAGGCTAAAAGAACTCACCGGCAATAGAAGCTCTTTACCGAGCACTAATTGTCGATGCAGAACAAAACAAAATTGAGAAGGGAGGATAATAAGATGTGAATACGTTAACGATGCATCGAAGCTTAGTTGAAGCAATATATGCAGCAGAACAGAACAAAATTGAGAAGGGACGATAATAAGATGTGAATATGTTAACGATGCATCGAAATCTCAAGTTATCTCAGTTGAAGCAAAGCATGCAGCGTCATGCATATTTTGATCATAAGCGTTAAAGAAAGAAGGCTCAAGGCAGCTCCGAAAATGCCTTAATCATTGTCATTACTCGTTATCTCATTTGCCATTCCTCCCTTGTTTACTGGGTCAAATTCTGGCCTCTGAATCTAACCAAGAATATCAATGGAAACTCCGCTCCTTTCTTCCCTGCGAATGTCCATGGATTCCCCATCCTTGCTTCTTTCATTCATTCACATATTACACATACAAGAGCACTCACCCAATTAAATGCAGCCTAATAATTCTTTTATTTTCCTGCTCAAAAGTCAAAACACCTTCTAAAGATCGCATAAATTAATTTTTATTTGATTTCTGTCTCTGCTTTGCTTATTTATTGCGAATTCAGATTTCCATCCCTGCGCAGGACTCCGCTCGGTTAGGTTTAACGTGATCTCTTCCTTCGTACTCACTGTTTTGATACACGTAGCTCTTAGTTATTCCACGCTTCCCGTAAGAATCTTAGCCTATCTATCATGATATGTTTGAACCCATGTTATCGGTGTGACACAAACTCAGGTGAGCATGTTTTGACATAGACATGGCTGCCTTCGCCTTTCTTCCCGGTTTGCGTGCAAAACATACACAGGGCAAAACACGGAGGTGATACTGGGAGTTATGACACGGAGGGAAGGTAAGAAGGGTGATGACATGGGATTTGAAGAAAACAAGCAGAGTAAGTTGTAAGTTGTAACATATAGATAATGCAGGTTTGTCCCGGCAAATTTGGAGATCATGTTCAGCAAGTATGCGCATAAGGTGCCTGATAAATTGACGCTGAGGGAGATCTGGCGTATGACTCAGGCCAACAGTGTTGCCTATGATTTCTTTGGCTGGTGGGTGCAATGTATATAATCAATCATGCATATCGCCGTGTGTCTCTTAAATGCGATTGTGTGTAGGAATTAATCAAAGCAGTTGGAATGTGTATTGCAGGACGTTGAGTAAAGTGGAGCAGGGAGCTCTGTATATATTAGCCGGAGACGGAGAAAGGTTCTTGTCAAAGGAGGCCGTGAGGCTTTGTTTCGATGGCAGCTTATTCGAGTAGTGCGCCAGAATGCACAAGGGAGCCACCGCCGGAAAGACTCTCTGACTACCCTAAGCACACATTCTTGTTACTATTTTCGCACAAAAATCCAAATTTCACGGATTATGACACAGCACATCGCACTCACACCTGCAATTTTTGCCCACATCATTCTTTAACGATGCCTAATTACCTCGCTGCTGTGATTTTGCCCACATGATGGATTATTAATCCATGTCTTAGCTTGCATAAAGAACACGAGGGAGGAGGCAAAGCACATGGGCTTAATTAATAGTTAATATACAGAAAGGGGGAAATAGAAGTGTTGGTAAGCAATGATGATGTGACAGTAGAGATTAGTGAATCCTATTAGTGTGCCATTGTTCTAATAATAGTAATCGCGTTTTAAATATCGGGATCTGAGGAAGAGTACGAATAGTAGAGCCAAACACACGGCCACGCCCGCTCCAACCACTATGGCTGCTATTCTCGTCGCACTGCCGACGCCGCCGCCGCCGGTGCGTCCACTATACACTCCTGAATTCTCACAAAACTTGTCACAGTTAGTTATCATCAATCGCCCAACAACACACAAACACAAGCATGTACCTTTTTTCACATTTATCTGCTTATTTAATTGAAGGCAGATGCGTGTGTATCATGAAGTGAGAGTGGGATTGTTACATGTAACTCTGACAAATATGATACAATTCATTCATGAATCCTGAAATGATATAGCCTATTTTTCATAAATCCCATGAGTGATGTTCACTATTATGAAGATGAAAAAAGCAATGTTTTCACACAACACAGCCAGCCATGTGTGATTTACATGTAAAGAATAGAACAAGATATGATAGTGTTTAGGTTGAAATGGAGAGTATGTGTAATTGAAATACCTGGGGCTGGGAGGAAGGAGTAAGAGATGGAGCAGGAGTGGAGGCGTATGTGGGCGGCGAGGGAGGAAGGGCAGTGGAGGATGGCATGGGCGAAGCATTGAAGGCACTCACACGCATCCAAGCCAGCCTCGCACTCCCCCTGTATTTCCACCTCTGCTTCCCACAACATGCCTCCTCCTCTCTTGTTGTTGTAGTAGTACACTACATGAAGATCATTCCTCACACCACCAGCATCCACCATGGCCATCACGCTCCTCTCCAGTACCGCCTCTGTCGCTTTCCCCTCCACCGCTCCCCCACCGCATCTTCTGTACACCAATCCCCATTCCCTGATCTCCTCCTGCCCCCAAGCTGCACCAACGCTTGATGCCACCACCAACAACGCCACCACCATCACCACGCCCATCAGCTCCATTCATTCATTGATGGCAGCGCCCACATACTTGCCATACTTATTATAATACCCTCTCTCTCCCTTTTCATTCCTACTTTCCTTCATCCGCCCAACCACCCCCGCCCGTCTTTGACTACCCCAATCTTCACTTTCCAATATCAGACTGAGTGGGTGCGCCTGCTCCTTCTTAATTCCCAAATTAACATCCCTCTAACCCCCACCATTATTTATTTAACCCTATTCCTTTTGCCACTTTGACCCATATATTATACATTTGCACGTGCAGGAATATAATGGGATGGGAAGCGAGACGAAGGCCCTTTTGGGGATGGTAGACGTGATATACATTATTAGGATCCGAGAGGTCCTTTTGGGGTTCCTACTCATAAAAAATGACCCCACCATCCAATATTACGTCTACCATCCCACTCCTGCTCATAAGAAACAGGGTTACGTGTATAATCATCGAGGATCGTTCACGCAAATGTGGCGGCCGCGATTGCCAAGGGATTGTGTATCCGGTGCTATTAGCGGTTGCACCAAGCTAGGGATTGGATGAGTGGTTGGAAAAGGACGGTACGACGAGGATCGAGAGATGGAAGACGGAAGTTCAGCCGCTGTACGATCACATGGAGTTCCGGAAGCTGAAGCAATCTTCGAAGCGAGAGCGAGGAATAAAAACGGGTTGTTTTCGTGCTTTGCGATGGCGATGGGGTGTGTGAGTTTTCGATTACCTATGGAGGGGGTAACCGTAAAAAGAAGTACGGGGCATGCAGCTGACGCAGTCTGATCTCACATACCCGATGAATCTTCCAATATGTGATGATCGAGAGCGCTCGACGGGGGAAGACAAGTAAATGCTAGAATCATCTTGAAGTGACTTTGTGCTGCCGGTACGGTGTACGTTGTAGGGACAGGAACAGCATTTCAGTAGATCTGGACGCTGCTTTCACCCCGACCTTTTCTCTCATCTTCTTATCTATTCCTCTCTTTATATGATCAAATCATACTGATACCTCGAGATGCTAGCTAAGAGCGGATCCCACTATTGACTCTGTTTGTTTCTTGCATGATTTCTAATTTGCTACACACACGTACGCAAGCATACTAGATGAAATGGATATGCATGGGAAAGAGATAGAGAATTGAACTAAAACTACTGGTGGATCAGCGAATAGTATATTAATTATCAGCAGCACAAGAAAAACGGATGGAGTCAGCGGTGCAAAGCGATGTTCTTTAGCGGTCAAGAGACTGTGTGGATCTGAAAAGCGTTGTAACTTGGTGGTCAGTGTACTGTTGCGATCTGATAGGCTCATAGTAAGAGTTCTACCGGACAAGGGAGTATTCAAAAAATAAAGAAGGAAAGATGGCAAAGGTTTGAGTTTTGTTGTGTTTGTTTTACATTCTGGCACCGGAATTATGGTCAACGGATTATAAAAACAACCGACAATTAAGCTGCTGTTGGGTTATCCGATCGTGACTGATAATCCAATCTGAACCCACGAAAGTATGCCCAAAAAATTTTATTTTGATTGATGAGGAGAGAACCGATTTTAGTTAGCAGTATTGTTCGATTTGTAATTAAAATGACTGAGAAACATCAACGGGTTAAATCTAATTGAAATGGTTAATCCCTTAAATTAAAATTTGAATCTCGTTAGCCACTAGAAAATGTACCCTTATTTAATATTCAACAATGTGTTGAACATATTTGACTCTCCGTTGTGATGATACTTGCGTTTAACAAAGTAAAAATACATATAAATACCAATGAGGAGTTGGATATAACAGAAGATGTTAGTTTCTTGACGAACGAGTATTCAAATATCTAGTGAAAGAGTATATATGACAGTGTCTAGTATGATATATGTGATGAGTAAAAAACACAAAAAATGTACCTATTATATCAAGACAGACAAGGAAACGGGTGGATCAAAGAACAATAGCGATAATGATAGTAACAATGGTAGGTGATGAGTTTACATTCACCTATATCTGGGTATGTTTGGAATGGTACTGAAGAAGCACATTTACGTAAATCAAGATAAAACATATCCCATATACTTGAACCTTAAATTACATTGGAATAATAGTTTCACCGGTAATCCAAATATACGCGTGAGGTCTTATTTTAAATGTGTGCTGTTGCAATGTGAATTTTAAATGTGGTGTAAAAATTTTGGTGAAACAGGTAGGGTGGTTGTAGAGTTTGGGGGAAGAAGGAACGCGTAAATGCCTGGACAGGAGGAAAAAAAGGGACATGTAGAGATAGAAATAGGTCAGGTCATGCCTGTTGAGTGGAATTTGACCTAGTCTGGCATGTGGCTAATTTTTGACTTGTGCATGTTTCAACCTAGTATGACTTGTGGCCTGTATGAGAGCTTCCACAAACGACAGATTGGGGGCCTAAACGACTTAAAAATGCCTAAACGACTTAAAAATAACACACTCACATAATGGTCTATTACCAAGGCCTAATTTGACGTGATATGCTGAGTTGAAAATGAAGGTAATGATAATTTTTATTGTATATTAATATTTATTATTGTTTTCATTGCCATGATAGAAAGCTTTTTTATTTATAAAATTATATTTATTCTTTGCACCGAAGTAACTTCAACTTCCCTAAGGATAGAAGTGTTTATTGATTTTTTTTTTTTCGATTTATAAGAGGTGAACGCCAGAGATACAAGAAACAAGAAAATAAACTAACTGGGACTACCTCCCAAAGACTCACCTAATAACAAAGGCTTTAAGTGATCTGGACATTCCTCATAATGGGTTGTCCTACTTAATCCATCTTTAGCTAGGGCATCAGCAAGGGAATTCTTTCTGGGAATATGCATCACTCGTATGTCCCAATCATACTGAAAGAAGTTTCGAAGTTGAATACAAACTATACTGCATGTCTCATCATCTTGATGCCTCATCAGCAAATCAACAAGGGTTTTGGAATCAGATTCAACTATAACCTTTCGGAATCCCATGTTCCAGGCCGTGTGCATACCTTTTAGCATAGCATACTGCTCAGATTCTAACACAGAGCACAGTCCCAGCACTTGAGAGAACCCATACACCCAATTACCAAAATGATCACGAAGGACTCCTCCACTCCCTACTATACTTCCGGATCTAGAAACAGCCCCATCAATATTCACCTCTATCCATCTTGTTTCTGGTGGCTTCCATCGCTCGTCAGTGGAGATTTGAACAGGTTGATTAACATCCTCTTGGGTAATAACATACCTTCTCCACTCATTATTTATAATAATTAGCGGATCCATAGGCTTTATAAAGTTCTGATCAAAAATCTGCTCAGAACTCCATTTCCACAGCTTCCATATTGCTACCCCCCACAGTAACTTCCAATTCGTATTTGCAGGCCCTCCTACCTCCCTCTTCAAATTAAATGCAAACCAATTCTTTAAGGGAGATGAGAAGAATATAGAAGCGTACCTGGGATCTATGAGTCTAATCCACACCTGTCTAGCATATAAACAATCTCTTAAGATATGGAGTATATCCTCCTCCTTAGCGTTGCAATGATGGCATGTCGCAGCCCATCTACTCCTACGGCTATTAGTAGGAAGCTTATCATGGAAAGCCATCCACATAAACACCCTAATTCTTTCAGCCCCATTCCATTTCCAAATATCCTTAAACACCTTCTCATGCAAGCTACGTTTCTGGTCCTCCAACATAGTGTAAGCACTTCTAATCATGAAGGTACCCTCCGGAGTAGCATTCCATGTTAAATCATCGTTACCTAACTGGTGTCTAGGGATTGGGGTGGAGAGCAATTTGTGGAGGGTGGAGTTCTGTAATATACTAGCTAGCCCTTGGACATTCCAATTGTCGAGAATCACCCAATCAGAAACCTTACTCTCATCTTCTTGCCTTGTTAGCATTCTAGTACAACATTCCTTGATAGTCTTATCCGGGAAAAGCCAGAAGTCATTGAAAAAGCTAACAGATTGCCCATTCCTTATCTGCCATCTTAAGCCCTTATCAATCAAGTCTTTCTGCTGAGCAATAAATTTCCAAAGAGCTGAGTCTCCATTCCTGTACTCTAGCAGATGATTTTCACTATGGATCATATACTTGTTGAATAATACCTCCGCCCATAAACTCTTTTCACCATTGATAACCTTCCACGCAATCTTGGTCCCGCATGCTTTATTAACTGAGGCCAGACGCTTAAAACCAAGACCACCCTACTGTTTTGATTGGGTAATAGTCTACCAGCCAATTGGGTGAAAACCACGTGATCCTGGGCTGTTACCCCAGACAAAGTTCCTCTGCAAACACTCAACTTCATGGCAAATAGCTGCAGGAATTTTCGCAGTCATCATGGAATAAACAGGAACCGCACTTATAACAGACTTTGCAAGCGTAATACGACCTGCAAGGGTAAGCGAGTTTGCCTTCCAAGTCGCCAGTTTAACCTTCTCTTTGTCAACTATGTATTGAATTAATCATATTTTGTTAAGTGAATTTGTAACTTTTTGAGGGAATTTTGATCCTATTGTTGAGCTTTTATTGGGTTTAAATGCATTAAATATGATTAATTGCAATTACATGAAATTAAAACTAATTAGGGATCAATGGTCATACTTTTCATCATGTTATTAAATAATTGATCCTATAATATTTGATGCTACTTGATTCAATTTCCATTGTAGGACCTATGCCTCTAATGTGTTTTGTGTTGGTGAAAATAAAAGCAATTGGGCCAAGCCTGGAAGCCCAATGATTGAAAACCCATACACACATGAGAAACCCTCACTAATTCATAAAAAAAGACGCACAGAATTGGCGATGCTAAGGAGTCTTAATATGGTTTGGGAATTGGGTTTCAGGAGGGTCATCGTCGAATCTGATTGCAAGTCTTTAGTGGATTTGATGCTGGAGAAGAAGGCTATTACTACGGGTAGCAATTTAAGCTGCCATCTCCGTAAGTTCCTTCATTACAGTTGGGAGCTTAGTATTGTCTTTATCCCTAGAATTAAGAATGAGCTTGCTGACAGCCTTGCGAAAGAGGGCCTTACGAGGTCTTTTTTTTATGACTCTTGTCCTATTCATCTTAGGACTTTAATGGCTAAGGATGCTTTGGGATTTATCCTCTCTTTAAGCTAGTTTTATTGTTTTGTTTTAGCCTTTTGGCTTCTTTTGTAAAAAAAAAAAAAAGACGCACAGAAGCTCACATGAATAGGCCGCCACCTGGAGCAATATCTTTTCTCCATTCATCGCTTCAGCATTGATAATTCCAAGCGAGGTACACAACACCACAAAAAAAAAAAAGGAAAGAAGGCAGCCGCCACCTGTACCCCAATTCATTCCTCCATTTTATTCATTTCCTGCCATACACCTCCATTAACCTCTAACGCACGCACCTCACTTCGTCCAGTCACCCACACAGCTGCCATCCACGCTCGCTGGTTCACACTTCGCACAGGAGAACACGCCTCACCTGCTCCTGTTGCTAGGCTTGTCGTTGTGCAGAGGAGATTCCCATTCTCGCTGTCGCTGTGCTGCTCTGTTGAAGAAGATGATGCGTGGATGTTTAATTTGGAACTTTTCGATGGCAAATCTTGACTAATTTCATGATTCTCTAAGTCAACAACAATAGCATGAACTTGAGTCTTCAAAGGGGAGTTTTAGTTGCTTTAATTTCCTATCCAATGATTGATTAACAATTCCTAGGTCTTAGGATAGTTATTCTAATTGTTGGAACAATTTTAATTATTTAAGTTGGATTATGTTGTGGAAATTATTGTGACTAGAATTATTGTTTGGCAATTGATATTGGACTTTTTATAACTTTAATTCCAATTATAATGTTGTGGTATCACATTGTATTGAATTTAGAGTTAATATCTTATGATTTTCTAAGGTGGCTTAGAATTTTGGATCAAATAATCTTTTGCTAGCTTTAATTCTATTTAAATTTCAGAGTTATAATTAAGCAGTGATTTTATTATCCTTAATTCCTCTTTACTATTCTGGTGGCAGTTAGTAAATTGGAAGTTTAGAAAATATTTTGTGGCAATTCGAGGTGGCTCAGTTGTTGGATTAAAGCTTAATTATAATTCTTTAATTCAATCTTTTAACTCCCATATCCATTGAAGTGATGATTGCCGGCGTTGTTGAGTTGGAGAATTGATTTCCATCATCGTTTATTGTGTTTATCTATCTTCATTTGGTTTATTTGTTTTTATTCAAAAATATAAAAAAATATTTTAATTTTAGTTTAATTCACAGTATCCACATAAAATTTCCTCGAACTATTTTTCAATTTGAGTTACTCATTTTTAATTACTAGGATTTCATTTCGTTTTATCGGCTCCTCAAAGTGAATACGACCCGGATTGGTGCTATACTACATTAATTCGGTTAAAATCTTTGACGCGGACTTAGGCGACTAAAAGTTCGCTCGTCATGTATCTATAGGTATCTGTGGGCTTCCTCCCTCTATTCATGGGAACTCCAAGATAAGAAGCCAACTCTCCTGAGATCCTTATGCCTGTGTCCCTACTGATTATTCTTTTGGTCGCCTCAGGGACCCGAGATGAGAAAAACATAGATGATTTGTTCCTATTCACACATTCACCCGAGGCCTTGCAGAATCTGTCAAGACAATTCAACATGACTTGAGCATGTTTTTCTGACGCCGAGCCAAAGAGGAGCAAATTGTCGGCAAACATGAGGTGAGAGATGGTAGGACCATTCTTACTCACATACACTGGAACCCAACCCCCATTATTCACTAAGTCACTGATGATATGAGATAATTTGTCCATGCATAAGACAAACAGTAAAGGTGACAAAGGGTCCCCTTGCCTTAAGCCTCTTCCCGGAGAGAAAAATTCAGATCATTCCCCATTCCAAAGAACACTAGATGAAAGAGTGCTTATGCAATTCATCACCAGCGTAATAAAGTGATGTTCAAAACCAATCTCAGTTAGCACCATTCTAATAAAGTCCCAACTCAATCTACCGTAAGCCTTTTCAAGGTCAATCTTCCAAGCCATTAGACCCTTTCTCCCCTTTGCCTTTTTCATGGTATGCACAACTTCTTGGCCTACTATGATATTATCTTGAATGACTCTTCCCTTAATGAAACTGGATTGAACAGGAGAGACCAAATCATCCATCACCTGCCTAATCCTATGCACAATGATCTTAGTAATGCACTTATAATGCACAGTACACAGTGAAATGGGTCTAAAGTGGGCTACTAATTCAGGCTTGTCTCTCTTCGGGACAAGTGAGATCAATGTTTTATTCACCTCACTTTCCACACTGCCTGAGGTAAAAACCTCATTAATGTACTTACTGACATCCTTTCCAATCGTAGCCCAATTTTTTTGATAAAAAATGGGAGGGAAACCATCATTCCCAGGGGTTTTATAAGGGCCCATCGAGAAAATAGCCTTCCTAATTTCTTCCCTCGAATGAGTGCAACTCAGATTACGCAATCTGGACTGGTCAATCGAAGGAAAAGATGCAGCAGTTTCAAGGGGTACAACTTCCTCCTCTTCAGAATAAAGCTTATTAAAAAATTCACACACCATGGCTCTTACCTTGCTTTCTTCTGTGACCAAGCCTCCCTTAGTATCCTTCAAAGCGCTAACCTGGTTCTTCCTTCGTCTGAATTGCGTTTTCAAATGGTAATACTGAGTATTCCTATCTCCTTTAGTCACCCAATTCGCTCTGGATTTTTGAAACCATTTCATTTATTCTGCTTTCAGTACCTCCTTTAACTCAACTTGAAGATCTCGTTCAAGGTTGCTGAGAAATTTAGAAAAAGGATAGACAGAAGAATTTTGAATCCCCTTTAACCGAGCCAACAGCCATTTTTTCCTGTTTTCGACATGACCATAAACTTGTTTATTCCAGCTGTTGAGCGCGCCTCCCAAATCCTCTAGAGCCCGAACAATACCACCTTCACCATTCCAAGAGTTTGACAGAAACTCATTGAAACTTGAGTGTTCCATCCACATAGCTTCAAATCTAAAAGGCCTAGGACCAGACCTCTTATAGATATCAACTAATTGCAGAGATAAGGGGTTATGATCCGAAAAATGAGTCCTGGGAAGAACCTTCAACAGGCACCTAGTTAGGCACTCCAAGATGTGAGGTTGGGCATAGACTTGACTATGTTTGGGTGCTAAGCTACAAAATGGGCCAAGCCCTTTAAGTAGGGTATAGATAGACAAATGAGGCCCAATGTGTGGGCTGAGTTGCATGGAAATAGAGTATGCAATACAATGTTGTATTTGTTCTCGCTTTTTGGAACAATCATTATAAAAGGTTTAGGAGTTCACGGGGTTCATGGTTAACATGGTAATGTCAAATGATGCCTAGACGTAATTATTTCGAATTTAAAAAACATACCCAGGCACAGAAACAGAGTGGTGTTAAAATTACATCTAGAAAAAAGAAAATATTGTTCAAAACTGAGAATATTGTATTTGTTCCCAGAAAAACAGAGTGGTGTTAAAATTATCTGTAAATGCCCCAACAGGCCCAGGCATAGAAACACATGATTATATTGTTCTAAACTAATGCATATGTAAAAAAAAGCCTGCTGCTTATAGGTTATTTTGGCCTGTCAGACGACTTGGTCCTGGGCTTGTATCCATAAACAGGCATTCTAGACGGTCTGAGGCTGTAAAAACCTATCTTGTCTAGACTTTTACAAGTTCTCTAGTCTGTTTCCGTCTCTAAATATATGCCATAGGGATATCATGTTGGAGATGTATCAATGTATTATACTATCATGTATGGAGCTCTCACTACTTCAAATGAAAATGACAGAACCGTCGTATCCTTCCAATTTGGTTCGTTCGTTGAAGACAGGAGAAGATCCATGAGCGAGTTTATTGATTGCAGTATGAGTGCAACACATAACAGTAAGTCAAATTCGCCTGCATTCCCTTACCAAACGTCTCGTGCCACACGCATCAAATTCACCTTCAACTACCCATACAATCACCTAATCACACACACACGCAATCTATAGCTCTTGAATATTTTAATTACTGTTTGTTTGGAACGAAAATTTATGCATATATAATTATAGAAATTAAACATTACCAATGGATATCATTTGCTTACTCAATGGAAGGGATGACCCGTACTTATTTGTACATTTTTTTGTTAAACACATAGATCTTCTTATTACATAATCAATTATATTTAAGGTGTTGCCGGACGCTAAATGAAAACACTTCTCTAAACATCAATTTCAATATTGTTTCATTACATCATGAACCATTAATCTCTTGCTAAACTCTGTCTGGTATCCGTGGTTGCTTATATCCATAATCTTGTGAAGTACAACAAATAAGCGTGGGTCTTGTTGGAACAAAGAAAACGTGTGTGGGCCAAGTATATATATTGGTGGTGATATATATATATATATATGGAGTATTGATTATGAGTAGGGAGGAAGACGCTTCAAACACAAATCACTTAATGTTCATGAAAAGTTGCCATCATTGGTTGCTTTATTTTTAAACCTGGGTGCTGTATCATGAAGTGTTGAGAATGGATCATGCTGTTACTAATTTTTAAAAGTTGGCATACTATAATTAAACTCTTCACAGTCAGGATGAGTTTCACTGCCCATAGCCCTCATTTTTATACGCAAAATCCTGAGGCTTGTACCACAAAAAAAAAAATACACCTACGCTATAGTTATTAGTAAATCTTTATTATTTATTCGCTAAATTAAATGAAACCATGGTTCAACAAAACCCAATAAAGCAAACAGCGAGAAAGGGAAAAAAAGGCCCTTAAAAATGAGTGGGGAAGAAGGAAACAAAACCAAAAAGCTGAAGCAACCGGTGAAGCAAAGCAATTGAGCAACTTGGAGGGCGCAGAGGAGCGAAGCCAACTCGCATCACAGATCACAATCAACTATAAAGATTAACCAAATTCAAGGCGTCATTGCCATTTGATTATTCCACTCTCTCCCCCTCTCTAAGCTTGATGAGGGGCCCCCCCCGGGGGGGGGAGAAGTTGACTCTTTCCTTTTGAAAGCGGTCTGCTCTCCGTCTCTTTCTTCCTCAATTTCTGAGAAGGAAAGCCGTTCCTCTCTGCATCCTGCCCCGTTAGATGTGTCTTTGACTAAGAAGAGGCGTGCTCTCCTTCCTTACCCCCATCTCTTGTCGGAGGGTGAAACAGCTGGGTTCCGTATGATCATTTGTCTGCTACTTCTGCAAAGAATACAATTTGTACAAAATTTATAAAGATATTTCTGATTTCTCTGAGCTTTAGTTCCGTGGCTAATAGAGATGTTTGGGTGCGAGTGTTTTTGCTGGAGCAGCCTCCCTGAATTCTGCTCATCCGAGCCCGAGCTGTTCTCTCTGCCTTCACCTCTTCCTCGGTGGCCACCGGGTACTCTTTAAAGCATTCTACCGTGATTATGGATTCTTTCTACTTATTACTTGATGGGTGTCCCTTGATTTTGCTAGAACTGCCGCTCCGCTTATATACGAATATGATACATGGATGGTTTCCCGAGATTGGATAATTACCTGATTTGTTTTAGGATTAATATAAATATGAATATAAATCTTTTATTTTATTTGTTTCTGGGATCCCTCTTACGTTTGGGAATTACGTTCACCGATTCTTGGGCATTGTGTTTCTTGTTTCCTCCTCGGAGCTGCATACTTTTTAGTGAACTGCAAGGACAATTAGATCAGAATCGAGATCATTACTATTCCATCTTACTAATTTAGCCATCACTTTTCTGATTTCTTTATGTCGAACTATCATGTTTTAAATAGAGACCAAAGCTATCCCGTCTCATCCGGTATATAATTATCGAGCTCTCATGCGAATTTCTTAGATGGACTGAATCCCATGGAAATTCTTTATTGATTACTGCTTTAAATAATTTCGTGGTTTTCTTGTGTCCTTTGTCATCGTTACCTATTGCTTTGCCTCGAAGGATAGTTAAAAGAGCTTGTATTTGTTCCAGAGAATAAAATTCTTCATCTCGTAATTATTTCTTACAGTCAAGTGAAACTTCTTATCTTGATAGCGAATGATTAATGTCTATCTCATGTTAGTTACAACTTACAACTGATAGATATCTTATATTGTGCTTCGTGCTGCCCTTGATGAATGCTATGTGATCTTTTGAAAAATGAATTTTTAATGCAGCACCAAATGAAATGGATGTTGGGTAGAACTGGCGATCACCCTAATTCTTTATCACAGCGCGTAAACCTTTGTTTCTACCTTTGCTTGGTATAAGACAAGTATAATGCGTGACTTGGATCTTATCATGGAACCCTATTTCTTGCAATCCATACATCTCTGGTTTTGTTTGCCCTCATTTGGCGTCACGTGCCCATTCTATCAATTATTAGTTGATTGACTACGTGACTGATTTAAGCTCTTCTGAATGATCTGCTCAGGTGGTGATTTTGCTAGTGGTAGAATACGCCTCGGGGAAATAGAAGTCTTAAAAATAACCAAGTTCGAGAGAGTTTGGAGCTGCACTCATCTGCGAGGGACCCCACAGGGTTTCACGTTTTATAGGCCAGTGGAGATTCCTGATGGCTTTTCCTGCCTCGGTCACTACTGCCAGTCCAATGATCAGCCGTTGAGAGGATATGTTCTTGTGGCCCGTGAAGCTTCTTCTCATGAATCTGAGGCTAAAAACGCCCCGTCTTTATTAGATTATCCAGCTCTTAAAAAGCCTCTTAACTATTCACTAATACGGGGCGCTGATTCACCTGATGATGGATGTGGCTACTTTTGGTTGCCAAACCCTCCTGTTGGTTATAAAGCCGTGGGTGTAGTAGTCACTAGCAAACCAGATGAACCTCAAGTTGGAGAAGTTAGATGCGTGCGTGCAGATCTTACAGAAACCTGTGAGACTCATGATTTATTACTAACAGTATACTCAAAATTTTCAAAAAAACTATTTCAAGTTTGGAACACTAGACCCTGCAATAGGGGAATGCTGGGTAGAGGTGTCTCTGTCGGGACATTCTTCTGCAGTACTTCCTTTGATTCTGAACAAGTGATAGATATCTCATGCTTGACGAATCTTGATTCCACTTCACATGCGATGCCAAATCTAAACCAGATTCACACACTTATCCAGCATTATGGGCCCACAGTTTACTTCCATCCCGGTGAGGTTTATATGCCGTCGTCAGTTGAATGGTTTTTTAAAAATGGAGCACTCTTGTATACAGAAGGTAGTGAGAAGGGCAAGGCTATAGATTACCAGGGATCAACCTTACCTTGTGGAGGAACAAATGATGGGGCTTTTTGGATAGATTTGCCGAGTGATGAGGATGCTAGACAAAATCTGAAGAAGGGAAACATAGAGACAGCAAAACTCTATGTTCACGTAAAACCAGCATTAGGAGGGACTTTTACTGATATTGTGATGTGGGTTTTTTGTCCTTTCAATGGTCCTGCCACCGTTAAAGTGGGACCGATGAACATTGCTATGAGTAAGATAGGAGAACACGTGGGTGACTGGGAGCACTTCACGCTCCGAGTGAGCAACTTCACCGGAGAGTTATGGTCAGTGTTCTTCTCTCAACATAGTGGAGGCGAATGGGTAAATTCATTCAACCTGGAGTACATTGAGGGGAACAAAATCATCGTGTATTCCTCAAGAAATGGGCATGCTAGCTACCCTCATCCTGGGACTTACCTTCAAGGCTCATCCAAACTTGGAATAGGAATACGCAATGATGCAAGCAAAAGCAAATACTTTGTGGATTCAAGCATCAAATACGAGATTGTTGCTGCGGAGTATCTTGGTGATGGAGCCATTACAGAGCCGAATTGGTTGCAGTATATGAGAGAGTGGGGCCCTACAATAGTGTATGATTCGCATTCTGAAATAGAGAAGCTAATTAATATGCTTCCGGTGTTTGTTAGATCTTCTTTGGAGAACATACTAGAATTATTTCCCACAGAGCTCTATGGGGAGGAGGGGCCAACTGGTCCGAAGGAGAAGAAGAACTGGAAAGGAGATGAAATATGCTAGTGCTCTGCTGTCTCACTTGACTATCTTCTTTTCTGTGTAAGCGTTGTATTTTCCAGGTTTGTCTTGGCCACGTGACTATGCGTTGCAATGCCTTTAGAAGGTCCTGTGTCTGTATATTATTGTATTGGTGTTCTAAGTTCCAAACCAAGTATGTCCGCCAAACTGAAGGGGATTAGACATTACTTAGTAATGCAGGGGAGCAAATCCTGAGGTGTGGATTTGCGCTGAGTTCCAAACCAAGTATAATAAATACCGCTCAAGCAGCAAGCAAGAATCCGTTATACGCAGTGTTTATTCTATGTTAATCCGCCCGCCATCGTGATAGCCATGGCTTGAAATGTTGATTTATTGTGTTAACGAAGCATTTGTCTTGAGAGAATTATGCCCTACTGGTTGAAGAGATATGCTCATTGTATCAATATGCAATTAATTTTTTATGGTATGCAGATGGAAATAACTTCTAAGATATGCAATTGGACTTCTATAAATGACGTAAAATTTGTAAATAAATATAAATGCAACTAACATAGTGAAATGCAAATTAGCTTCTAGAAAGATGCAATGGTCATAGTACATTATCTATTTAATGGGCCCGTTTGGCAAATTGCCATAAGCCACTTATAAGTGCTTATTCACATAAGCCGAGGCAAATATGTGGAGGAGATTGTCTCGTTTTACAGAAAAGCACTGTTAAACGTGCTTATGAAAATAAGCCCATGGTTACCAAACAGGCCCAATATGGCAACGGAGAATCTATCTCAATTCTTCCTCATGTCTTGAAAACTGATGACTGACTGACTGAAAGATTGCAAAAGGAACGCACATCAAATAAGAGAAGAGTGATGAGAAAATATATGTGTCCGTTTGAGAACGCGGTAGAGAAGTACTTTGATGCAAGTCGAGGTAAATATATGAAGGAGATTATTTCATTTTGTGAAAAAACACTATTAAACGTGTTTTTAGAGAGAAGATAAGCTTTACCAAACAAGCACGTTATGTTTTATCATTGAAACCGAAACCTGAGTCTCTATATATATGCGACCTCTTGATAATATCCTAAATAAAGAACCTCACCGGGAAATGGGATTGAAAAAAGGCAGGACATGCACATGTGAATAAACTAGTTACTGATAAACGAGACAGGTTCGTTAAACTTGAGGATGAGATTTTGTAAACATGTATAAAAATACCGATAACCTAGGTGGAGTCCATCAGTTCAGCTGTACCCTCTGATTTTCAGAAAATAAGGTATACATCAGTACTATGTGATTTTTTCTGCACCCACTCATTTACTAATTTTGAACACACTAAATTTTTACTCAAATTCTTTTCAAAAAATATTAAAAATAAATCCCACTTATCTTCTCAAAAAAATTGTTTACAACCGTAAACTATGGCGAAAGCCACAAGCTCTGGATCAGGTAATAGTTCAAGGAGGTCAGGGACCATTACTGATGCATACGCAACGAGGATACCTATACTGTACGTTCTCTTATTTTTCCTTTTTTCCCCTATAGCAAGGAAGGCGACAGCCACATATGCAATACGCATATATAAAAGGTTTTTGATAGGGAATTTGCTTGAAGTTGATGGCCACAATAGGTTACACACACACACCCCATATATTGCTGCTGAGATGCAATGTTTAGTTTAAGATTGTCGAAGGGCCTAACAACATAAAAAATAAAAGAAAATTACACTGAAAATATTGAAAATATAAAAAGGATAAATTAGGGTATTCAATACGCTTAATCTCATATTAAACTCAATGGACCAATAAAAAATGTTGAAATTTGATAAAAAGACAAAAAAGTCCCTGAAATGTTTTTTAAAAAAAAAACTAATGTAGGAAATGTAGCTAAATTGCAACTCAAATATAGGGAATAATCATCAAGTATAGAAAACCTCTCATATAAATGTTACTACCCTAGAACTTTAAAAAATTGGGATTCCCCTTACCAAATATTCACTGTAACTTAAATTTAGCGAATTGCAACCCGAACATATATAATAATCAGTCAGGTATAGAAAAGTTAGTTAATTTATCATGGGCATTCCTATATTTTCGTAACATTTCAATATCCCTAATTAACCCACTAAGTTTGATATGAGATTAAGCATAAGGGAGTTTGTCGTTTCTATATTTTAAAAGTTTTTTAGTATCATTTTTCTTAATAATAATCTAAGGGATAGATTGAGCGCAACATACATGTTTTTCTAAGTAACTGTTACTATTTATATTAGTGGTGAAAACTATTTTTCTAATATGATTTATGATCTACAAAGTAAATACATTAGAAGAATTTTCTCTCACGTGAACTTGATTTTTCAAGGTTTGAGATGTAGGCAGGTGATTGGAAACTAGGCTAGAGAAGTCTCAAGAAATTGGCATCACATTCCAAATAAAAGCCATATAGTCCTTTTCTGAGCTGTCACACAGAGCCTACCAAATTACGGATTCTGGTTTTCTATTTCTTTTATATTCAAAACAGTTTTATCAAAAATTCAATTAGAATTCGAGTTTTTAAATGGAGAAAAAATTATAAAGCATTTTCTAAATAAAAAATTAATAAATGTAAAAAAATGAAAAAAATTAAAATTGTTTTAGTTTTTTAAAAATACGGAGCCTGGCAAATTACGGATTCTGGTTTTCTATTTCTTTTATTTTTAAAACAGTTTTAACAAAAATTCAATTAGAATTCAAGTTTTTGAATGGAGAAAAAATGATGAAGCATTTTCTAAACAACAAAGAAAAAAATAAAAAAATTAAAATTGTTTTATTTTTTAAAAATAAGTTTATGTTCTTTAAGAACACCTATCTAAAATCAAATTAGCAAACCATTTTGTATTTTAAAAATAAAAAACTGTTTTCAAAATAAGAAAATAGGCCTGGGTTTTCATTTTTTTTGGTTAACATGCTTAAAACGTATTTTTATTAGTTTATTATTTTTACTTGAATTAATAATTTCTGTAGTTTTATTAATTAGAATAATAAATATTATTTTCAAAGTTGAAGGATGAAAGGCTTTATAAACTGTTTTTTTTTTTCAAAATCAGTGTTTCAGAGTTTAGGGCCCGTTTGATTGTAAGAATTAGATGGAAGGGAATAGAATGGAAGGGAATGGAAAGGAAAATTTTTGTTTGGTTAGCACTGGAATGGAAAATAAGTTGATGGGAAAATTTTTGTTTGGTTGGGTTAAGAGTGTAGGAAAGAGAGTATGAGAATTGTATTAAATGACAATATTACCCTTAATGACAAATGTAAAGTGTTTTTTATAAATATAAATATTTATTAATAAAAGTTAACTTATTTATATTTATTATTTAATATGAGTATACGTATTTATTAATATAAATTTAAATTATTTATATTTATTATTTAATTATCTATATTTAATATATATTTATTAATTGTATATTTATATATATGGTGACATCTCCACCCATTTGAATGGGTGAAGATGAGAAGTTAAATTTTTCAACTCATCTTCACCCATTGGAATGGGGTGAAGATGAGATGAAATTTTGTCCCCTCATCTTCACCGCATTCGAATGCGGTGAAGATGAGGTGAAAAAATTTCAGCGCATCTTCACCCATTCGAATGGGGTGAAGGTGCGCTGATAATATTTTCGCATGCTCGTCTTCTCCGTCATCTTCTCCGACTTCGATGACTTTGCTTTTTCCGTTCTCTGATGATTTGCTTGTTCTATTTTTAAATTTTTCGAGATGAATGATTTATTTGCAACGTCATACAACACATGAAGTTCATCTTCTCTGGTTTCGTCTTCAGCTTCTGTTCCTCCCTTCTCCATCACCGGCAGTGCAATGAGTTTATGTTTCAACACATGAGTTTATGTTTCGTCTTCACCCTTTGTTCCTCTTTTCTCCGTCGCTGAAGATGAGCTGAGAATATATCACCACATTTGAATGCATAATTGAATTTTGAAGGGACTCATTCAAATGAGACATAAGGCTTATTCGAATGAGACATAAGGCTCATTCGAATAACACTATTCATCTTCACCATATCTTCAACACATTCGAATACATATTGAAATTTTTAAACCTTTCATTCAAATGAGCATTTTTCCCATTCGAATGACACCCTTCGTTTTCAGCTTCATAGTGGAATTTGGAAGGGTGTCATTCGAATGAGCCTTTGCTTCATTCGAATGACACCCTCTTCATAGTGAAATATTTTCACCTCATCCTCAGCCCATTCGATTGAGCTGAGGATGAGCTCTCCGGCGCCGTTCTTCGTTCTTCATTCGTTTTTTGTTCTTTGTTCTTCCATTCGAAGGTGCTCAAAACTTTATTATAATATAATTATATATGTATGCATCTCACAACAACCAAAATCTGTAGGTGGAAAATCGTGATTACAATGTGGTGCATCTTTCGCGTCTTCGTCTGCGTCTTCCTCCGTCGTCTGCGTCTTCCACCGTCGTCTTCTATCATCTTTGTCATCTTCTCCGTTGTCTTTTACGACGACATCTACTTCTTCAGCGATGATATCAATGCAACGTCAAGCAACACAGTAAGAGCGAGGGCGTGCAGGAGCATACCAATGACGGAGAAGACGGGTCTGAGGAGTGAGAGCGAGAGCGTGCAGGAGGACAACTTCGTCTTTTGCCTCTTCCATCGACACTGAATTTGGCTTTGGTGAGAAGAGATTTTCACGCGTACGTGCTTCCCGTGGGAAGCCATTTTCCGTCACCTTCGTTGAATCAAACGACCGCCGTCAATGAAAAATCGTGATTTTCCATTTCCATCGTCATATTTTCAACGAACCAAACGGACCCTTAGATACGCGTTATCCCCTGAAAATTCCCAGGAAGAATCCCAGAGGATAGGTCAGGAACGACAGCTACAAGGAAGAAAATTCAATTTTTCTTTTTGGTCCTGAACAATTCAAAGTTCAAACCCTCCCAACTCTTCTCTTTCCCACTGATAAAAACTGTGTCATCGGGGGGAAGGATCGTTTCTCGAGAAAAATTTTAGTCCCTTATCGTGTATTATAATGAAACCAAATATCTGGGTGTGTTTGATAATTTTGTTCGTCTCTCTTCGATCTGAAGCTTCTTCGGGATCTCAAAAAACTGATGAGGCTTATGTCACCCTTTTATATGGAGATGAATTCTTGTTGGGAGTTCGCGTTCTTGGGAAATCGGTACGCGACACTGGATCGAAGAAGGATATGGTTGTCTTGGTCTCGGATGGGGTTTCCGATTATGCCAAACAGCTTCTCCGGGTAATCTTCTCTTTAACCCTGCTTGCTTCCTGAGTTGAATCAGGTTCATGAGTAACAATAATTCAAACATCATGTCTAGTCTTGTTTGCATTTATCTTATAATTTTCGATTTTTGGTTAAGGATAATCATATTCTTTCGGTTTTTTATTTGGGGTCAAAACAGTTGTGAGAAGCGACACTTTTTTTTTTTAAATTAGCGCAATGGTACACTGCTTCGAATTTCTGAGATTGATCTGAAATCATTCAATCGAACAGACTATTAAGCTGGAGTTGGAGTTTGATTTTCTTTCTGGTTGCCTTTTGTAATTGGGAGTGCAGTTCTTATTTTTGGAACACAAGTAGATGGAAACTTCCGAGTCTTATTTTACTATCCTTTCTATTTAATTTGTAATCGACCTAACTCACGATGAAAGAGACCCCGATTTTTTTTTTCATGTGTTGATATTAATGCCTGCCATTAAATTTTTTTGTCTAGTTTCGCACTTCTCTTATCGGTGGTGTTTTTGCTAGGCTGATGGCTGGATAGTTGAGAAGATTAGTTTACTGGCAAACCCTAATCAAGTACGTCCGAAGAGATTTTGGGGTGTCTACACGAAGCTGAAAATCTTCAACATGACTAACTATAAGAAAGGTAAACATTCTCTGCAATTATTGTGGGTGCATCTGGTTGTGCAAGTATTGGAGGATATCAACCATGTAGGTTCTGGCCTCCCAAATGGAGTGGATCTCCATGAATATTTTCGAAATGACTAAGTTATTTCAGATGTTTTCTCATCGTTCCTGAACTGTAACGTTTTTCTAGTTGCTTTTTAAATAAATTCCAAACGGTGTTAACCATCTACTTTATGGGTTCTAACCCCACCCCCTGAACAAGAAAGAAAGAAAAACATCTCAACATCTTTTTTGTAGGGATACAGAATTACAGATTACATAAGCAGCTTTGTGGTTTAATTTTGAATGTAAATGTGCAGTTGTTTACCTCGATGCGGATACTATTGTGGTTAAAAATATTGAAGATCTTTTCAAATGTGGAAAATTCTGCGCTAATTTAAAGCATTCCGAGAGATTGAATTCAGGAGTCATGGTAGTGGAACCATCTGATACTGTTTTTAATGACATGATGAGCAAAGTAAAGACTCTTCCATCCTACACTGGAGGTATTACAATTTTTAAGCACTTATACCAAATGTCGTAGGTTTGGTGTTTTTATATTTCCTAAGCATCATTTACCAGATATGATTCTCAAACTTAACTGCTTCTGAACAGCTGGCTTTGTCTATTTTGTCTCCTTTGGCAGGAGATCAGGGATTTCTTAATTCATATTACTCTGGATTTCCCAATGCACATGTTTTTGACCCAAATTTGACCCCAGCAGCACTGAATTCTAGACCAGTTCCTGAAATGGAGAGACTTTCAACACTCTATAATGCAGATGTTGGGCTTTACATGCTTGCTAACAAGGTACTGGAGTATGTGTAACAACATATTGCATCCTTCAGTTCAATCATCTAACAATTCATGCTGATTTATCCAGTGGATGGTAGATGAGAATGAGCTCCGTGTAATTCACTATACACTCGGGCCTCTTAAGCCTTGGGACTGGTGGACAGCATGGCTTTTGAAACCTGTTGATGTCTGGCAGGTATTCGTGGAACTTAATTTCCTCTATTGGCCTGTTAATGTCACAACATTTTGTTCTCCCCAAATTCTGTTGAGAAGAGAAAACTGACCTGATAGATGGTGCTGCAGAATGTAAGGGAATGTCTCGAGGAATCCCTTCCTGGAACAGCAGGAGGCCGAAATCCCAAAGATGATTTTCTTGTGAAGTTTCTTTTTCTGCTACCTTTTTGTGCTTTACTCTTCTGCTGTTATCGTTCATTTGTAAAGGTCAGCTGCTATGATTTTTTCTATCCTCAAAGAATTAAGAAGGTGGGCATGGAATTTAATCTGTCTCAACATATTGTAATTTGTTCTTGCTGCAGGGTCCAGGGTTCATCGGTTCATTTTGTAGAAGTTCATTATGGGATCAAGCCAGACACCTTTATTATAGGATTAGAGCAAGTGGACCTCTTCTTTATGGTAGTATTTCTACTACCACAATCAATTCCACTTACCAGGTTGGATTTCCCGTCACAGCCTTTTTCATGCACACTTGTGTTCCTTTTTATTGTACTGAAAATCTTTTTCCATGATGTTAACAGCTCTTAAGTAGTGCCCAGTACAAGGTGCCAGCTTATTTGGGTAGCATTTCAGTCAGTGTCTGTTTGATGGCTGCAGTGGTGTCTCTTGGGATAGCACTGTTGATTGTACCTCGGCAAGTGAGCCCATGGACCGGCTTGCTCTTGATGTATGAATGGACTTTCAC
>JANTPZ010094320.1:0-15503 GCA_025593235.1 Vachellia pachyceras
GGTTGTGTAGGTGGTGTTGGTCGTTTTGTGTTGAGGCTGTTGAGGAGCTGGCGGTGTCGACGGCGGTGTTTCTTTCCTCACGGTGGAGTCCGTGTGGACTTTGGAAGTCTGCTCTCTTTGTAGCAGATTGGTTGATGCACTTGAGGGATTTGATAGAGAGGCTCTTCGAATCTCCTTCCCTCTGTGCTGCTGACACCTTTGGTGTGTCTTCTTGGTTCCGGTGGTGGCATCGGCGGAGGCGGCGGCGGCTCTTCTGTCTCTTTGTGTTTGTTGTTGTTCTTGGGTTAGGGTTTGCTGTTGGTTGTGTGTTGTGGGCTCTGTTGGGTGTTTTGTTTGGTCCTTTTGGTTGTGTGTGTTTGGGCTTGTTTGGTTGTTTGGTTTGTTGGGTTGTGTTGTTGTGGTGTTTTGCGTTGTAATTTTCCCTGTCTTTATATATATATCTATGTTTTCTTGTTGGCAAAAAAAAAATAAATAACTTACTTATTTGAGACCTAAAATTAAATTTCCCCCCTTTTTTTTAGCTTGTGGAGAGACGGCGCTCTGCCATGTGCCACAAACACCTCTCTGAGAGCAAGGCGTCCATCAACTCTCAATTTAAAAATTTATTTATACGTAATTAATTAATTTTAAAATCCATGTACAACAATTATGTGATTAATACAAAAGTTTAATTGAATTTAGTTTTAATTATAAAATTTTAATTCGTTGCCTCCAAGATTTTTTTTAAAAAAATTCTTATTAATTGTATATGGTAAAGATTTTCTTCTACAAGTAATCATGATAAAAGGATAATTTAAAAAAATCAAACCAAATTTACTTAAAATAACTAATTTTTCTTAATTTACTCAAATTAAGCATCTATTTCTTCTACCAAAAGGCTATAAAGAAATTATTTAGTCCTGAATGCTGATGCTTTTAGAGCATCAAAAGCTGAGTACAGAAAACTCAATGGAGCATATCGCATTGTTTGTGCATCTGCAAACAATTTTATTTATATCTTTGATTCTAAATTGCATTGCAAACTAGAGTTTACGGGAGAAATTTTTTTAACGATGAATTATTTTGTTCAAACGATTTCGTGTTGCATGAGGTGAATGTGAGAGGACTTGTCTCCTAAACACATTTCAATTGGATTTCGGTTTTCCAAACAGACATTTCAATCCGTACAAAAAAGAGCTAGTTAAAAAGTCCCAAAACTGGCCTTCATAAGTTTTAATTGTTACACTTTTTAACATAGTTAAACTAGCACCATCAAAACAAAAGCCCCATAATATTATATGCCTAACATAGAGCACCAAGCTCCAAGAGCAAGGTGTGACTAGCAGCATCTGCACCTGGGCCCTTGAATTGAATAGGACCTGCAGCCAAGATCATCATGAGAAAAGATATTATGTCTCGTTTGTAGATAGCCTCCAGCTCAAGAATGAAGACTTAAACCGAAGTTATTCTCGATCCACTCTATTTCAATGGCGTGTGGAGAAAGGTAAAAGATAAGGGCAGAAGCAGCAGCGATAAAAGAAAGAACAGTCGATATGTACCTGGACTAATGTAGCAATTATTCAAGGCCCATTCATCCCTCAAGGAGGCAAACTTTTTGAAGGGCGCCCCTGGAAAATTTTTACCGGAAAAGCATTTAAAATATCACAAATCATTATAATATTTGAATTGCAGATCCCACATCCAAATTTAAGTTGAAGAACAGAGAATCGCAATTCGATCCATCCATTAAGGTTTGGGAGATAATGTGTTTCCATATTTTTGGCTCCCAATATGGACCGATTAAGGGAAGTAAATACTGCCATCTTAAATTTCATTTTCCCCCCACCAAGCAGGTGAATAATAAAACTCATGCTATTTCACTTGTTCTATCCTCAAATCACCAAGTGGAGAGTTTATCTGAGAACCTAGAATATTGAAGTTCAGATGAATATCATACCTTCTAGTTCCACCATTGCCTTCTTGATCACAGGCTTGAACTTACCTGCATGGAAAATTAAACGTCAATATAACGCAGAGAAGGCATTAACATAAATACACTACAGTCCAAAAAAACATAAAAGATAACAATATTACTAACATCGAATGCATTTTACTGTCACTTCCAGGCTGCAACACATTCAAGTATAACAATAGAACATGAATCTAAGTTTTGCAACAAAATGGGAACAAAAGGTTTGATGCACGGTCGATCAGGGCAAAGCCATTGGAAGGAAAAGAAAAGCTATTATGGATATTTATATATACGTACCATGTCTCCTTTCAACGTCCATCAGTGAGGTCAATGCAGTTCCCCTAACAGTCCATTCTTCTACCGGAGCGCTCAAGTTCCCCACCTGATCAGATATCAGAGAAAATTAAAGGATCCAGGAGATACCAATATTACCAGACTGACACAATAAAAAACATAACCATCAACATCAGACTATGATGAAATTTGGAAGTTGATAATCAAACAAAAAACGGTAACAAAAGGATAAGCACAAACCGATGATATTAATCCAGTTTTCCCACTGTGAAGGAGGACTCCAGCACCAAAACCCAGGGCATAGCAGTACATGGCATCAAAGTTAGTTGGCAAACCACATCTCCCTTCATAGCTGAACATTATAATAAGTAACAAATGAGTAAAAGATAGAGATACACCAAACAAATATAAGGATATATACAATTTGGACTACCCAAAAGGAAATTGCAGAGTAAAGTCCTGGAAATTTATCTTGTATCACCGCTTTATATATCAAATTCAAAAGGACAATGCCCAATAATAATTATCCTATCAGATGAAGTGCCCGAAAAAGTGAGACTGCCCTTTAAATTCACCCTTATATGTGCCTTCTTGTTTTCTCTTCTCCAACTCTGTTTCAACCATTTGTATAAGCATTTTCTCTGTTTCTATTTTGGCAACCTATATGAGAATAAATTACCATAAGCATCGTTCTAGGTCAAAATGCATATTATGGCACAAGTAACGACAACGAGAATAACATTATAGCATCATTAAGCACCTGGACATTTCCATGTGGATCTCTTTCAAGCATCAATTGTTCTTGAATTGCTTGGGGTAAAAATTCAAAAAGCTTTAATGACTGATCAGTAAGTTTCTTCTTCCATAGCCCACCCTCATCAACAACATCATGAGCCAGGATTTCATTTAACTCTGCGATAAGCTGCTGGACCTGCATAAGGCAAAATTATATCAAATGCTTATCAGCCAATGTATGTATATACTGACTGTGCAGGATAACAGACAAGGAAATAAAAGGGGAATCAGATTGAATAATTTTTCTATTCAAAGCAATAGATACCTCAGGAATGAAATCAATTAGACCTTCAGGGATTAAAATGACACCATAGTTATAATTAGCATGGGCTCGTTTACAAATAACATCCACAATATAATCTGTCACATTTTTCAGTGTCAACTTCTTGGCAGCAACCTGCAATGAGATATCCAGGACAATTTAATATAGATAGAGACATGGGGGCAATCATAAGTGCTTCATCTTATAAGTAAAATCATAAAAGTGTGTCTTCTGCTGAAGAAGTGTGGGTCACTGTAAGAAAGTGATGAGTTTGAAATTACTAGCTACTTAAGCTTTCCCCATGTATTTCCTCACCTTTTCGCACTGCTATATCATTGTCCATGGATAGATGGAAATGATTATTTGAATCCAGAGGCAGGAAAGCATTGCCATTGTCTTTATTCAAATGTGTTTACTAGGTTATTTTAAGATGTAATTTTGCTCTAAAAAGTTATACAACTACTCAAATGCAACCGAAGTCACTAGAAATTTACAACAAAGCAATTCTGCAATGCAGTGCCAGTGGACAATTATAATCACATCACAAGATCAAAGTAGACGTTTCTTAAATTTATTTTATCAATCAATGGCATAAGCAAATACTACAAAAAGATTGGAAATATGACAAACCTCTTCTCCAATAATAGTAATGTTTGGGTGAGTTTGTAAAGCACATTCAAGTGTAATGTGTGAAGCTGCACGCCCCATGAGTCGTACAACTGCAGACAAATGTGTAAACACGTTAAAGGTAGGTTTCAATGCATGATGGATAGCATGAGTAATTTGCGACCAAGTAAAATGGCATATCTCATGAATAAAGCCCCTTTAAGAATTGGAACATAGTTGTCATCTTGAATAATGCAATTACATTATTACAACCTTAAACATACATGACATTTAAACTATGATCTCATCTCTCTGGATGCTTGAATAGAATCTGAGTGCTAAATGTTTGGAAGGTTAAATGTTTTAATGGGAAATGGAAAGCACGGAGAAGAAGATTTATTAAATATAGGTCACTGCAACTCTATATAGTCACCAATCTCCAATTGTTAAGTTCTAATTGCATGTTCACATGGATATACTTACAATGGTAATATTTTCCGGTCGATCTTGCATCAATCATGACATTTCCAATCATTTCAGCATAGATCTGCAAAAATTACCATGTCAATGTGAAAAAAGGGTCTGGTTTAGTGCCTAGCACATTTAAAAGAGTATTATACATAACCTAGCATTACGTGCAAGCATGGAAAATAAGCATTTCCAGGACATAGAATATGGATAAATCACCAACATTTGTGACAAGCATATGCATATATAAGCACCATAGCTATGTTGTTCTGCGTTATAAATTAAAATGCACAGAGAAGGCGGAATGCATAGCTTCATTGACCTTGCAGGCGGTATCGAACCCAAAACTTGTAGGGACTTCTTTGCATTTCAAATCACCATCAATAGTTTTGGGGCATCCAATCACTCGGGTTTTCATATTTTTGCCCCTGTATCAATTCAGATTACACAAACATGAGCACTCATACATTCATAAATAAATTTTGCTTCTCCTTTCATGCTCATGCCCAATTATTAAAACAATACATCGACAGCCAAGAGGACCTTGGGGTGAAATGTAAACCAACAACATATAGGTCTGTAACAACAACACTTCATAGCAAAAGATCATGGAAAATATATAGGTCTGTAACAACAAACCTGAAGTTCTCAGCAAGGAGGCATGCGTTTGTGTTGGAGTCATCCCCACCAATAACCACAAGCCCATCCAAGTCTAGCTTCCGAGCTATTTCTTCAGCTTGTTTAAACTGTGCATGTCAATTCAAAAACTCTTCAGACACTTGAAAAAAAGGCTCAAGTGAAGTAACGTATAGCGAACTTATGATATCATACCTGCTCTGGAGTTTCAATTTTGTCCCTTCCACTGCAAATCATGTCAAAACCACCCTGCCAACGAATATGATTCATGTTAGATGCCAAACCTTGTGATCATCCTTCCTGAAGAGAAAGTAATAATAGTAACACACTCTCAACACATGAAAATGAATGAGTTTGCATGTGGTAACATTGAATCGGTGGAACCAAGTCACCAATAAATTATTGAAATAAATGAACTTGGGCTTTACCAGCAGGAGACTTGATATATAACGAGAAAACGTGTTAAGTTCAAAGATTCAACTAACTACGAAGGGAACAAGAAGAAGAAACCACATTCAAAAGCCTGCCCTTAATGATAAAATTATCACAAATTTGAAGCAAACCTATGTTACAGAATCTATGACAGAGAAAGAGTAAATGAACCTGGTTTCTGTAAGGATAAATATAATCTGAATTCAGTTCAACGTATTTGCACTTCATGATACCAGCAGGACCTCCCCTGAAACCATATAAAATGCTTCCCTTTGTGCGGTGTTGCAGGTAATCTTAAACCAAGAGAAAAATAAATAATTAGCTTGGCTACGTGTCACAAAAGTATACCCACTACCCAGTAGATACCATATATACATTTAATCTAACTCAAAATGGTGCTTACCAAAAATTCCAGAAATGACATTGTGACCTCCAGGTGCTTGACCTCCAGACAAAACCACACCAATCCTCAACTTCTGATCCAATGGAAGAGTCTCTGTTTCACTCGGCACCAGCATTGCCGAAGGTTGCCCGAACACGCGGGGAAATAGCTTCGCGATCTCATCTGCCGAAATAACAGCATATAAGAAATAAAGCCCGACAGAAAACCCAAATGTTAAGTTTTTTTTTTCAGTAAAGAGGTTGTCCAAGGTAAAAATTCAGTAAACATGATGTGGGACAGGCATTAGGATATCAGAAAGAAAACCAAGCTCTCCAACAAAAATGGCAGTTAATTAAACAATGCATATAGAAAAAATAGATCACCCCTAATTGAAAATGAATCCAAAAGAAGCTCGAGGAGAAGACATTGACCTGGATTTCCAGCCGCAGAGCTGCGGGGACCATCAACAACATTGAAAGGCCTTTTGAGAACGGAGGGAAGAGGAAGTTCATAGTCAATACGGCTGTTTTGAACTTCACTGTAGACGGAGGTGAGTCGACCGGTGACAGATGTGGGCGCAGCTTTGCCGGCAGCGAACCCACCGTTAGGTACAAAAGACGGTGCCATGGATGATTGGAGTGAAGGAGAGTGTCGTGTGGGGGCGAGGGGAGCGGTGGATCTATATGATTCTGTCCAATAGTGGAGAAGGATGGTTGAAAAAGGGTTTCAAAAGGTGAAAGATACTTGAAAGTTGAAAGTTGAAACCTCTCGCCTGATTCAACACGTTTTGTGACAGGGATATTTTGGTAAATTTGAAGTGTATAGTGCTTATCCTGAACTTTTTCTAATATATTTAAGCATCCTCAGTTAGCCTTTTTTTAACAAAAAAGGGTTTTTCACATTTATACAGGATTAAATGTAAAACCCATGTTTAAACAGTTAAAAAAGTTATAGGAACAAACGACTACAGCTATTGGTGCTTATCCTAAATCTTTTAGATTTTGGAATTTGGATTAAAATATGTTTTTTTGGAGTATAATCTATTACCAGTATTTAATAATTAGCTACACATGTAAGTGTGTGTTTGTGAACTCCGTTGGGAGAAATGGATTTACGGATTTCAAGATGATTTTGCGGATTTCAAGGTGATTTTTATAGATTTCGAAATGGTTTTTACGGATTTTGAGATGGTTTTATCTCGACTTAAGTAACCAGTTTGGGAGCAAAGTTCCAAACAAGCAATTAAGAAAGCGAATACGACTAAACCTAGCTTAGTCGTATTGGAAATAACTTTTTTAGATTTCGAGGCAAAATCTAAATATGAAAAGCGATTTATGTTTGGGAAGTTATTAGCTTTTACGGATTTCGAGGCAAAAAAGTGGGTAGGAAAGAGGAAAGAGAAAAAATGAAAAGTACGAAATAGGAAAGAGAAAGAAGGAAAAAAGTAGGAAGGAGGAAAGATGAAATAGTAGAAAAAGAGAAAAAAGTAGGAAAGAGAAAACCTAAGTTTCAAACCGAGGTTTTGTAACCAAAATAGCTTTTGGGAAAAAAAATTTTGCTTAGACGAAACCTCAGTTTTGAGATAAAATCTAGGTTTTAAAACCAAACCTAAGTTTCATAATGGGTTTCAAGACAAGCCCTAAAGATTCTTTAATGGAAGTCCTACCTAGGAGAAAGGAGGGGAAATGATTCAGGTGACTGCATCAGCGTCACAGTGCCCGTTTGGTTTAGCTTAAGTGGAGTATAAGCGTACGTTGAACAGTGTTTTTTTTAAACTGAAATAATCTCCTTAATATATTTACCTCGATTTACGTAAAAGCACTTCCCTACCAAATTTTCAAATACATCCATAGTTCTGTGACTACAAACACTCAATCCAATTAGTGTCACCTACTCACCCAACTTTTTTGAACATGACAGTGGTTCCACATATAGGTAGCTGGTTGTTGGTTTTCCCCACTAAGAAGTTACTAATAAAAATAATTTGTTGCTAACCCAACAATATTCATATATGATTTGATAATATCATATATCAAATAATTATTTTTAACAAAACATTCCTGAATGCTAATATTATATTAAGTTTAATTTTTTAAAATAATGATGATTGTTGAAAAAATTATTTATTGCCGACGCTTTAGAGCTAGATGACTGAAAAGATACTTTATTTTTTTTTGATACAAAAAAGTTTAGGTGGGTTCGGCACCGGTCCCCCACCAAGGCCAGGGCCTGGCCCCAGGGCTCTTTGAGCACTTACAAGGAACTTACGAGATCGCCTACCAAAGGAGTCCTCACGACGGCAGAGGGAATCGAACCCACCTCCTTGTAGAAGTTGGGTCCGTTCCTTACCATCTGTACCAAGCTCCTTTGGCTGAAAAGATACTTTATGAAATTAAGAGATTGGATTAGAATCTTATGTAGAGTTAGAATATATATTTTTTGGGCCAAACATGATGGAAGCTGGAATGCCCACAGACGTCCATCATTGAATTTGCCGGACTTGAAAGTTTAGTACCTAGAAGCAATGACCATAAATTAAACGAAGCAGCTAGGAAATATTAAAGTTTCTAAAAGAACTTGCTGTATTTAATTAATCATGTTGTAGATGAGTTGTATAGTTTTACGCCAGCTATGGCTATGACCTATTATGATAGACTTTGGTGTACAAACCCCTTTATTCTATATTTTTTGAGAAAGAGAATTAATAAATGATTTATTTGATGTCATTTGGGTTAGATGACTAAAAAAATACTTTATAAAATTAAGGAACTTGATTAGAATTTTTTTTTGCTTCCTGCCTAGTTCACCGGAGCTTCGATCCGACTAGTTCGACGGTGGCTGCTGCATACACAAGGACTCGAACTCGAGACCTTATTTTAGCTGGAACAAGCCACTTACCATTTGATTCAACCAGCCGTTGGTTACTTGATTATAATTTTATATAAAGTTAGAAGATTAAATGCATGTTTCTACCTTTAAATTTTTTAAAAGCCCAATCCAAGCCTTGGTCCAATTAGCAATTGCCAATTTAGGGATCCAAGTGAATGGCCACTTGCCACAACACTTCACAGGCCCAAAGATGCCCAAAAGCTGAGGGCACCGCTACAGCATTCTCAATAAATTCCAAATATCCATCTAAGATTTCAATCTAGTGGAAGAGGCTACTATTTTATAACGTAAACCAATAATTAAGTTTTTATTGAGATAAATATGCATATTTAGTACATGATAGTACCTCGAATAAAATTATTTCCAGCCAAAGGATACATATTCTCATGGGAAAAGGTATCTACATGACAGATTAACAAGAATATAGGAACGGGTTAAAATCTTATAGGAGTAGGAGTTTCTTCCAAATTTAAAGTAACTCAAATTAACTTAAATTTACATGAAACTTTCTACATGATTACTTATCATACATATAAAAAGGTGATATGAATTTGGGAAAGCTTGAATCGTGCATTTCACTCTTATAGTAATCTGTTTATGCGTTACGTCAAAATCACTTTTGGAAAAGCGGCATCATCACTTTGGAATAATGCTCAAAGAAGTGTAATGTGATGATGCAATCTTGGATTCGCATACATTGCATCATGGCCATGACCTAACTTGGAGACAGAGAGCATCAGATAGATAAGTATCGTAGCTGATGATAGTGAGTAAACGTGTATGTTTGTTGAAGGAGGAATCACTTTTACCACTCACGTTCTTGAGTTGATTGGGGATCAGGATTGGATGCTCCTCAAACAAAGAATATTGTTGCTTTATTAATCACTTATATGAACAGGTTAAAATCTTATAGAGTAGGAGTTTCTTCCAAGTTTAAAGTAACTCAGATTAACTTAAATTTACATGAAACTTTCTACATGATTACTTATCATACATATAAAAAGGTGATATGAAGAACTTGGGAAAGCTTGAATCGTGCATTTCACTCTTATAGTAATCTGTTTATGCGTTACGTCAAAATCACTTTTGGAAAAGCGGCATCATCACTTTGGAATAATGCTCAAAGAAGTGTAATGTGATGATGCAATCTTGGATTCGCATACATTGCATCATGGCCATGACCTAACTTGGAGACAGAGAGCATCAGATAGATAAGTATCGTAGCTGATGATAGTGAGTAAACGTGTATGTTTGTTGAAGGAGGAATCACTTTTACCACTCACGTTCTTGAGTTGATTGGGGATCAGGATTGGATGCTCCTCAAACAAAGAATATTGTTGCTTTATTAATCACTTATATGAACAGGTTAAAATCTTATAGAGTAGGAGTTTCTTCCAAGTTTAAAGTAACTCAGATTAACTTAAATTTACATGAAACTTTCTACATGATTACTTATCATACATATAAAAAGGTGATATGAAGAACTTGGGAAAGCTTGAATCGTGCATTTCACTCTTATAGTAATCTGTTTATGCGTTACGTCAAAATCACTTTTGGAAAAGCGGCATCATCACTTTGGAATAATGCTCAAAGAAGTGTAATGTGATGATGCAATCTTGTATTCGCATACATTGCATCATGGCCATGACCTAACTTGGAGACAGAGAGCATCAGATAGATAAGCATCGTAGCTGATGATAGTGAGTAAACGTGTATGGGCTTGTTGGGGAAGTCTGTTGGAAGAATGATCATAGATTCTGAGGTATATATGTGAGAAGAATTTTGTCTCAGTAAGCGTAGGAATGGATTGTGGGAAGTAAAAGTCCTCCCCAAACAAGCCCTATGCTTGTTGAAGGAGGAATCACTTTTACCACTCACGTTCTTGAGTTGATTGGGGATCAGGATTGGATGCTCCTCAAACAAAGAATATTGTTGCTTTATTAATCACTAACAGAAACAAATAGAATAATGATCAGTAGCAAAGCACTTATTATGTCCGGAGGTCATTTTCAATAATCACACAAATACACACACATACTTATAAAAGATGAGCGTTACTATTATTTACATATTTAACACAAATAGCTATCATATAAATTTTAAAATTGAAAAAAAAATTAGACTTAAATGTTTGATAATTGCAAAGCTATAATTAATATAAAAAAATTGTATCACAAGATACCATGACTAACAGTAACTATTCTAAATTGCAGGAGTAATGAAAGAATCCAATTTTAAATATACAACGTTGGGTCTATATTTTAGAAAGCTAAGTCATTACATGTTAAAAGTCATTTTTACCGTGAAAATGTCCTAAAGAAGTTGTGAGAATTCAAATTTTTGTTGAGTAATGTGGTTTTCGTCGTTAAAAATATTAACAATCAATAAATTTTTTAATAGATGATATTAGCTTTTTAACAATTATGATAATATTGAGTCCAAATAAAAAAAGGACCTTCTCATATCTCATCTCATTTAGAATAAAAATAACCCTTAGCCCAGTTATTAATACATAGTACAAGAATGATAATAATATTGAATTTCACCTAAAAAAATTGCGAGATTCCCTCACAAAATGTGTATATAAGTGCCAAATAGACCTACACGTTGAGCACACAAGTGTGCACCTGGAAGATATAGGAAAAATGGGTAGTAGTGTGCATGAGAGGAAAATGAAAATAGAGTTCAGCGACTCAGTGAGAAAAGCTCAAAGAGCTTATAGGTCCAACGAATGGGACAAGTTCAAGAGAATCTTTGCTGGTAAGAGGACAGATTTGCTCGAGGATTTTGACTTGTTTAGGAACACCGGGATTAACATGGCAGCTCGCTCTGATAAACCAGAAATTTTGAAGGAGCTGCTGGGAAAGCTATCTGAAGAACAAAGGCGGCATGCCTTGAGGAGGAAGAACATCCAAGGCAATACCCTTCTTCATGACATCGCCGTCAAGTGTAAGGTGGTGGAGATGGCAGATATTGTTCTTGATTTCGAAAAGACTATTCCTTTGCCGCTGGCGGCCGAGGAGGAGGAGAACATGCCGGAAGACATCTCGGCGGAGGAGAATAAGGAGAAAGAGAAAGAAAAGAGAACGCCATTGTTGGAGTTGAAAAACCTAGAAGGTGAAACGCCAGTGTTCAAGGCTGCTAAGTTCGGTAAACTCAAGATGCTGAGCCATTTGGTCAAACGTGTAGAACGTGACGCCATGAAAATTCATCTAGAAAGCCATGTAGAGACCATTCTTCATGCTAGTGTGAACTGTCAATCCTTTGGTAAGTCTATTTTTAAACTAAAATTTTATACAAGGATGTTTATAATTATATATCGGATATTTGTATGTGTGCGCGCAGATGTAGCGCTTTGGATAATCATGAATATGGATAAGAGTAGTGACCTGGTCGAGAAGAGGAATAAAATAGGTCTGACATGTCTTCAGCTTCTTGTTAGAATGCCTCGTGCCTTTGAGAGTCATTACGATCCACAGGAATTCACCACCAAACTCATCTATAAATGTACGTTTCCTAATTATTTCTAATTCCTTTCTTCAGTGCGCGCGCACACATATATGTATATATAATTGCATCAAGTCTCACTTAAAACTCTATTTCTCTGAATGAAAATGCAAATAACTTGTAATTTGGACGATGCATATAGTGCTTCCCGAATCATACGATATTGAAGGTTGTAACAGCTTTGAGTTGCTTTGGCCTCCAGTGAGAGACTTAGAAACTGGTGGACAAGATGATGCCAGGCCACCAACTCCAACTCCTGGTACTTTTTAGTTTACCCTTTATACAGCAACGATTTCTGCCAATTATTATAAACTATAGTAGTAATCAATTTCTTAATCTATCACTCTATCCGGTACTTCAAGGTAGATTTATATAACTAATCCATGGAAGGAAATTAGTTAAATAAGTTATTTATAATAAATATCTGTTTGTTATCCTGAACACCCCTATATATAATTATGTGATTGGAATGAAAACACTTTAATAAATAAATCAACATTAATACATTGGGAAAAAAACTATAAATTTAGAAGATAAGGTAGATTGAGATAGTATTATATTATCACTGTTTGGGAATTAATATTTAATTGCTGATGATTCGCAGATCATCCTTCAAGGGTCAATTATGCTGTATGGGAATATATAGCCCAAGGTGCCATCTCGTTCAATATATAATCAATGCACAAATACACATTATGATATTTACTAACACGAATTTACACACATACATGTATTATGTGCATGTCTGACCAACTTGATGAGCAAGCAGTGTTCGAACGGATTCAGCAGATCTGGGATGCAAAGAGGAAACATCAGTTAGCATATGTCCTGGCTACGTTTCTTTTGAGGTTCGACGAGTCATGGCAGAAGCCTTATTATAACGAACGTAAGGAAACAACAGAGTTCCAACTTCCCCCAGTTCTTCACAACGTGGCCATAAGGAAACAAGAACTGAGATGGAAGCGAAAGAAAAAAGTTATGGAAGATAGAGAAGAAGAAGACGATAAACTACTGGAACCTTATAAAGATATACCATTGCTTATAGCGGCCAGCAATGGGATCAAAGAAATCATAGATTTGTACGTTGAAGAGCATCCAGGGTCTATAAATCACATCACTGACAGTCGCGAAAACATACTGCACATAGCAGTTAAGCACCGTCAAAAGAAAGTATTCGAATTGCTAGAGGCTCAACCGGAGCGTTCGGACTTGGCTTCTCAAGTTAACAAAAAGAATCGTACAGCGTTACACCAAGTTGCGAGGATGGATTATTACAGAGCATCATCTTTACCTGGTGCAGCATTCCAACTTCAAGAAGAGTTGGAGTGGTACAGAGTAAGTATGTTTCATTAAGCTCATCAACCTGAATAGTATTTATTTGAAGTTTTAGTGTTTATATGTTCAACCAACTAATTGATAATTGATGAGACAACTAAACATGCGTGATGTTTTCTATCACATTGGTTTAAGCTATTTTGATTTTAATAGGAAGAGACTTGATAGGCCTATGTCACTCAAAAAAGAAGTACAACCTGGACAAAGATGAAAAAAGTAGAAGGGAGAATATCGGAATATTAAAAAAAGCATTGAATAGATATTGGCTAAAATAGCATCCAAGGGCTTAATATTATTTCTCAACAGTATTCAAAATAACATCATAGTGTTGGATAGACCATAGATAATTTAAGATTAGAGTGTTAATATTATATTAGTACTAGATGCTATTTTGCCCGTAAAGATATATAATGTTAAGTGAGCTTCAACCATTTTGATACAAAGACGTACCTAACCGATTCACTAAATTTTAATACACTGTTGTGTGTGTTATGTGCAGCGAGTGGAAGCAATTGTTCCATCTCACCTGCACTTGCATTGTGACAATGAGCAGCTCACAGCAGGAGATCTTCTGGACATAAAGCACGATCAGATGCTTGAAGACGCCCAACGATGGACAAAGGAAACCGCCCAGTCTTGCTCCACGGTGGCTGTCCTGTTGGCCTCGGTGGTATTCGCGGCGGCCTATGCCATCCCCGGTGGCAATGAAGAGAAAAGTGGCAACGCGTTGCTCTTCAGATCCCCGGTGTTCATATTCTTCACCGTAATGGACATCGTGGCTCTTGCCTTCTCCCTGGCTTCTGTGGTCATGTTTCTGTCAGTCCTCAATGCGCCATTTGAACTCTGGGATTTCCACAAGTCTCTCCCACGAAAACTGAGATTTGGATTCTCTTTTCTGTTCTTGTCGTTGGTGAGCACGATGCTTGCTTTTAGTGCGACCATTCTGATAACGATTAGGTTGCAATGGAAGCAATGGACTTCGACTTTGGTTTATAGTGCTGCGTTCTTTCCTGTCACCATATTTGCCTTGATCGAATTCCCACTCTATAAGAAGATTCCAAGTCTCTTCTCCAAGCTACGTAAGAAGATGAAGAAGACGACTTCAGTTGGTCGATCAAGCAGAAGGGTTTAAGATGATTAATGTAGCTAGGAACAGTACTTGTGCAAATTCTTAATCTTTTGTTTTGTGGTTTTCTGATAAATACAGGATTTTGTAGTGTATGTACGTTGTGGAAGTTGGCCTTGTGATTGGTGTTGTGTGCTATATATTTCTGTGTTGAATGCTGCATTAAACTAATGATGAATAATATAAAATTTGCTGTGATTGTTTCATTCTCCTATTTCTCGTGCGTTATTTATCATTCCATCTCCCATAATACTCATTGGACCCTTAATTAATATAAGACTTATTAAGAGATTAAACTTGAAGTTGCATCTTATATTATCGATAATAATAGTAATTTTAATATATATTATTAGCCATCTCTACCGCTGAATTATTATGTTTCGACGTACGATGTTATATCAAATGTTGAGATGTAACTAAGATATTTGCAGATTAATTACTTAAGCTCTAGAGGAAGTACTCTACTACTCTCTTTACATATATAAAATAACTAAATATTTATAATTAAATTTACCTGTATGATTAGTTTTCTTCAAATACTACCTCTTAGGCATTTAATAAAATCGAAGGTGGAAATTTGGATGTATAAATTAAATGAATTGATATATTGATTAACTTTTTGTGGCATATATATTGGCTAGCCCGTCAACATAATTCATCTGTCAACGAACCTTTTCTGTCTTAATTCCTTATCGGCCTCTCTTGCAATGGAATATGCTTTTACGAGTCCTAACAACTAGAGCTGGTGAGCTGAACACGTCAACATGACGGTTTGGGTTGGTAACTTTTAAACCAATTTGGTTGTAGGCCTTTTTTTTTT
>JANTPZ010094321.1:0-10218 GCA_025593235.1 Vachellia pachyceras
AAAAGCAACATCTTGGATAGTAAGGAGATCAAAACGCCTTCAACGAGTTTCATTTTGCAGAGCATGAAGCTTGACTATGCAATAAACATTCATAGCTTAACCTTACACGTCCTGCGGATTGTGAAGAAGGCACAAAATTAAATATTCGATAGGGTTTATGGAGCAGGGACTGGAGAAGCTGAAGTAGGACATCTCCCGAGGTTTATGCGTTTCAACGCATAATTTCATCAATAGGAAATTACAAATAAAACCATAAATACTGCTTTTTTTAAATAAGATTAAAAAAAATTAAACAATTAATATATTTATCATTTTTTATATTAATTAATTTAACTTATAAAATGATTTATTATTTAATAATGTAAATATATAATATTTTTAAATATATATTATAATTAAGTGAGTGTTTGTATTAACATATTTAAATTGATTATACATAATTCAAAGTAAATATGTGAGATGAATTTTATCTCTAACTTATGTAAAATTAATTTTTAATTTAAATGTAACTTTAGTTAACTTCAAAGAAAATTAATTGGTCACTAGGTTCCTGCATTTTTCATATATGATTGGTTGGTTGGTTACTGCCTGATAAAAAGCTAACGATAAGCTCGTCGAATTTAAAAGAGCTATATGAAATTATAGACACATTTCTTTGCAGTATTGGGCTGGGTTGTATTCTCTAAATGGGCTTAAGAATAATAGCCCACCATTTTAAGACATTCATATATAAAACTCAATCAATGTTTGTATAAAAAAAAAATCAATCAATGTATTAATGGGGTTGAATTTAGACGAACATTTGTAAATGCGGTATTGAATCTAGAAGTTAGAGCTCATTTGGTACGTAGAATTCATTTTGATGGATATGGAAATGGGTATGAATATGGAATTGAAAATGGATATAGAGATACAGTTTAAAAGTATATTTGGTATGTCATGAAAATGAGACATGGGTTTTTATATGAAAAGACCTAAAAGCCTTTCAAAATTTAAAAATCTTTTTTTTATAGATTTAAAATGAATTCTATGCATTTTTGTCTAATTTCATGCATTTATGTCCAATTCCACACCTTACCTCATGGAATTGATTTACATGTATTTTGATTAAATTGGCTTCTACATGGAAGCCAATTCCATGGTACCAAACAAGCTATATCATGGAAATGATTTCCATTTCCATATCCACCCACCCCACCAAACAAGCCATAAAATTCATAATATGGTGAAGTAAGATTACAATTCCTATTATGAGAGGGGCATGCATTTATTGCTAACAGTGCTTTGAACATAACTATCTTCCATAAAAAAGATACATGTCCTTTTGCTACACCAAAAAAAAACACGAATCAATTTGAATTCATATTTGAAGAAGTGTTCACATTCGCTAAACATGATTTCATCTATTAAGAAAATGCATGTACTTATAAAAAAAACCCAATTCATATATTTTCTTAACCCTCCATAATTTAATCCCTTTATTCTTTAACTTAATAAACCATAAGACTTGGATTATAATGAATTAAATTTGAAGTACTAAATAGATAATTGAGAAAAGTTCCAGTGGACTAATAGATAAATGAGTCCTATAATTAATTGATATTAACAAATAATTAATAAAATAATTTATGAACATAGGTTGCGTTTTGGGTTAGTGAAAAATCTTTTCTGTGAAGTGGTCCATGGAACCTAAGTGTCCTTAGTTTATAAGAGTTTTCTCCTGCTGAAATTCTTGTTTCATTTTTTGTTTTTTGTTAATGTTATGTTTGGATTAGTAGGGATTTGGATTTGGATAAAACTCATCATTGATATAACATAAAATTTTAAGGATTCAAGCAAACTTTTTTATTACAATTCTCCTTATAATTTTAAATACCTAATACATATACCTTAATCATTTCAAATTTCAATCATTATCTTTTAATATCATCAGAATATTTGTGTGTATGTGTGAATAGGGCAACTCATTCTTTTTGGTGTGGTTTTTTAATACTACCAAAATAAAGAATTTTAAATATAAAATTCAAACCCAGATTCATTTATCCAAATGCTACTAAAGAGAATTGTTCAACAATTTGTATGATATTTGAAATCAGCTTCCTTAATTAATATAATTTGTAAACTTCCAGCCTAGGCTTTCTGTCAAGAAAGAGTTTTTTTCTTAGAATGTTTTTTAAAAAAATGACCTACCAAACGTTGGAAACTACAAGCTAACAAACTTTTACATTTTGGACTTCAAAAAGTTGTTGCCCAACACGCACTTAATCTAATTACTATGAGTTTTGATGCTCATTGGATTATCATTCAAGAAAGCATCAATTAAGCATATCAAATTTTTCTTGTATGACAAGTAAGAAAGAACCAACACAAAGAGAAGCATCTAGAAAAGCACTCTTATCCTTTCATGAATGGAGATGGGATATAGGGATGGATTTTTTTTTTTCCACTTGTCATGACTTGTATCTTTGTTCTCTTCACTTTTTGTCTTCCTTCCACACACACACACATATTCCAATACATATCTATGTGTGTGTGTGTATATATATCTTCGATTGATATGTACAAGTTAGTTCTATTTAGTGTTGGATGCAATTCATCGATCTGTGTACTCCCTAAGTAGTATTGTGATGCGATTCACTTTCAAACAACGTAGGATGTGTCTAACTATGATCAAATGTAAGAAAGTTTCTATTTTCCTTTATGATATATGGGATTTAGAAACCATTTTTAAGCATTGTTTTGTCTTAACTTGCGAACGTTAAGGATGTTTAAAAAAAAGGAAAATGTATATAAAAACCATTTTCTTAACTTTTTAATCGAATTAAGTAACAAATTCAATAATATAATTAATAGCAATTCAATCATAAAATAACATACATCAGAATCCATTGCAATGGATATAAAAACCGCAAAGCCATTGATCCACCCCTAGCTATTATATTACTTCAAACACATCATCGATCAGAAAATGATAAAACAAACACATTATATAAAGATTTAAAAGTTAATTATTTCTTCTTTTTCTTCTCAGAATGCTCCTTCTCCATCCTCTCAAACAGACTTCCATCATAAACACCTCTGACTGTTTCCTTGCGCAGCAAACCATTCTTGTCTTTGCAAAGTTTGTATAGGATCTTCCATTCTGTGTAACCAGCCACCCTGTAAGCAAGCAGAATAATCAACATATTTTAGTACCCGATAATGTCTTGAACACAATATTATAGTCTTTTCATCCCTTTCTTTCCTTTCCTCTTTCTAACCCTAGGGCTCACTAAAATACTATATATATATATATATATATATATGCATCTCACAAAGTGAAGAGTGAGTGACAGAGTGACTCACCATCCTCCGTAATCTTTAGGTTCTCTATTTGCCTTCATCATTTCGTTGAGCTCATCGTATGTTAAAGAATCTGGGTGTGTTCTTGCATGCCTCTTAAATATCTCTTCAAACTTGGAAGGAACAAACCTGAAACGAAATTAAGTTCATCCATTGAATTAATAATACATTGAAAAAGTGGAAAATTAATATGATGAGATCCCAGGAAAGAGACTTAACTTACAAAAAAATCACAAATAACAAATGAGATATATAAATATTGTAGTAATTTTCTCGGTGTGTATATATATGTGTGTGTGTATTATGAATTTACCTTCCTTCAGTATCATAGACTCCAGAGTCACTTCCATGTTTGGCCATGTGTATGTTTTTAATCTCGATTGGGAACAGTGGAGAAGGAAACTTTCCCTGAAACCATGAGAACCAACAATTAATTAACACAAGTAGAAGTTACCATGTTTTCAACAAAGTTGGCTGACGAATTATTGGTTTTATTTTGGCAATTAGATCGCTTTTAAGATTAAAATTTTACAACTTTTCATTACGTGACTGATGCATGTTCTCTTTCTTGCTTTAACCAAGTCGCATGATGTAATCCAACCACTCCCAACATTTCAAAATATCGTAAAAGTGTAATAAACTCACCCTAATTTCAATAAATAAATACTAGTGAGTCTCTAACATGATATATGATATCACATCCGATCCTTAATATAAGATCTAGTTCACTACTTTATGAAAATTCAAAAAACTAAATAAATGACACAATTATAGCATATACAACATAATATTTCTAAAATGCCTTATATGTATCATTAGATTATATACCAATTTAGAAGTTAAACAAATTAGTATGGAGAAAATAAAAAAATATACGTACTTAAAGTAATTTTACTTCACTTCCTTGGTTTCTCCAAATTAATCAATCGGGTCTTATATTAAAATAAAATCTAATAATTGCAATAGTAGCAAGTTATATATCTTAAGATTACATAAATATTTATGATGGACTTAAGCAGCAATTCGCATAACACTAATGAGCACTGAAACTGATTCCACAAAAATTAATGAAATTACATGAACTATTCTACCATATATGTGCTTGATGCGTGAGTGATTAATGCTTTTAAAGTTATGAACCTTTTAAATATGCTAACTGAACATCTTCATTATAATATTATATATATTTCATTTATGGCATTCATCCGATAAGTTAAACTCATAATTTACAAATTGATCTGGGAAACCAATAAAAAAGTTCAGCTATGTACGTAAAGCTAGACATCGCATTTATAGTAAATGAATATAATGATGAGATTCACCTGGATATGATTATATCATTAATTGATTAATTAATTAATTATATCTCGTAAAATCCTAAGTTCTGAATATCTGATTAAACCCTATAATTAATCCAACTCAAATTTAGATTAATACGTAGTATCAGAGAAATAAATTTTAATTGTGTATATAAAGGAGGAGGAGGAGGAGGAGGAGGAGGAGAGAATGGTAAAAAACGTACAGGACGAGTTTTGCGACTGAGGGCGAAATTGATAAGAAAACCACTCGCAAATGACAAGAGGAGCCCACTGCCGATTGCACGAAATCCTGCAATTTAATCCACACAGTTTTTAATTACAAAAAATTAAAAGGAAATAAAGGAAAATACCGTATCCTAAAATTAGAAATTGGATCCATTTAGGAACACGGTAGAGAATTACATTTACGTAAGTCGAAGTAAATATGTTGATGAAATTATCTTGTTTTATAAAAAAGTAGTTGAACATGCGTTTGACTTTTGAAAACATTCCAAACAAACCCAATGTAATGAATAGGATATGTTTTAAAAAAATGAATATAGAAATTCAACAGTCCAATAAATGAAAGGGGTTATTTTAAAAAGTAAAGTAACTTGATATATTATGTAGATGTTTTTATTTCTTGTCAAAAGCACAATGAAAGCATAGGTCACTCCCTTATGCCACGTTTTAGATCATGAAAGGACCCGACATGCAACAGGAGATATGAATTAATCCTCTCATCGTCCTGTTAGGTTGGAGGGTGGTAATGTAATTTTATTTCACATCTAGGTGACTTTCCAACCACAACCGAATGAGATTCTAGTTGATAGAATCAAATCGTATTGACTTACGCACATGGATATTATCAACTCAGTCATAAATATCCCCACCCAAACAAAAAACTCAGTCCTAATAAGTATAATATCTTATGAGTTAATTTTATAATATCTTATGAGTTAATTTTAATTGTAGATGTAATACAATATTTCAGTTTGTTTTTTAAATTCATAATTTTTTATCTGAAATATCTTTATTCATTACATATAGGAGTTTTGTTGAGCGTAGTTACAATGTATATAATTAATGACTAATTCAGAACCATAATTTAAAGTTGTAAACTATTTTTTAATAATGAATTCAAAATTAATAAATCATATAGTATTAATATATACCTAATTTTCTAAAATTCGGGGGGTGCGATTCAACCTCGACTTAACTGCCTTTACATATGATTATACGGCTTTCAATTTGAAGATTAAAAAAATCTAAATAAAATGGAATAATTAAGAACGCAGCAGAAGAAAAGGGGACCGCTCTATCAATAGGTTAATTTAACTGAAAGGATTGCTGCTTCTCAGCAGCACCTTAACTCCCAGCAAGATTTAATCCTTCGATCATCATCTATCAGACCAGGCAGGCGCTGATCTGCCTTAATTAAAGGGTTAACCCAACGCTTTCCTAAAATTATTATTATGAATGAAGAACAGACACAAGAGGGAGGGATAGGGGAAAAACCTTGAAAAGTCTCCCATGGATAAACGACGCCATCGTTGTTCCTATCGAAGAAAGCCACGTGCTTCTGCAGAACGTTCTGGTCCAGAGGGATGGCCCCCTCACTCACTGAATCAAATCAAAAACATACATAATAATCATCAGTTGAACATGTTAACGGATCTCTGTCTGTGTGTGAATCATCAAGAGTACCTTCTTGAACGGTATTAATATCACTGCCCTGCAAGGAGGACGACGACGACGAAGCCATGAAGAAGGAGGAAGCGGTTTCTGGTAATGAATGAAGTTGGTTTCGGGGGTTGAAGGGTGGTTAGTTATAAAGAAGAAGAAGAATAATGAGATGGCTTTTGTGTTATGCTTTGTGAGTGAGTGAGTGATTGATGATTTGAGAGTATAATTAGTCTCTCCCTGGCTTTATAAAGTGAACAGACTTAAAGAAACGTAACGTTTCAGAGAGGAACATGCGGCAAACAGGGACACGCTTCCACGCGCGCCCGCTTAAAATAGATACATAGCCTAGGGAAAATTAGAATGAACAAGCCCTAAAAAATATTATTTATGGATAAAAATTCTAATTACTTAGATCTACAAGTATTGAATTTGCACATAACTAAATTCTTATATTCTCTCCCACACTCATAACCTTTTTTTTTAAAGAAAAATCAAAAGCAAAATTAAAACAGGTTGTCATATTTCTTACCTTTTTTATTTTCAACCAAATTCATATTTGTATCATCTAATTCTTAATATTGATATTTATGTATACATATCATTAATTTTTCACTTAATTCATATTATGAACACTACCTAGTTAGAAATTTTTTAATTTTATTAACTTTGCATGAACATAAAAATTCAAAATGAGATTGGAGGCATCGATTTGATATTTCAAACAGTTATAAATTTTTATATTTACCCTTTAATTTCTTTGCATGTCTGGAAGTTTCATATACGACTATATTGCGCATTTCCTATGATCAAGTTCTAATTCATTGTACTTGACCTGCAAATGGGTTAGTAAGGGGATCTCATTTTCGGAAGTTCCAATTATAATTTATGTGTGAATTTCATATGCTTCACTTATCATTGTCAATATTCAAGTTGCAATGCTAGTAATGGTGAAATCACTTTTAGGATTTTATTTATTGCTTTGTCTTTATGCACTTCCATAATCTATAACAGGATCAAGTATATTTAATTACAACTTAAGTATAGAGAATATCAAGTGAAGTATAAGAATTTTATACATATACAAAGAACGGGGTAAATAAGTAAATATATAATATTTTGAAATCCCAAATCGATACATCTAATTTAATTTAAAATTTTGTATATTCAAAACTCTAATTTATCCTTTATATTTTTTGTGGGGATATTCCCCTATATATATATATATAATATGTTGCTTTACTTTTTTTTTTTCAAAATGTATATTGCTTTACTTGAAAGGATGCTATGTCTATGTCAAATAATTTATAAGCTTATGGGTTAACTTGGAATGTGAATTCCTTATTTTAAATATATTATGAATAAAATTGTACCTCTAGATACTTTACTTCATGCAGTGGCGGAGCCACGTTAGAGTGAGGGTGGGCAATTGCCCCCACTCAATTTTTGGGGTATATGTAAATGTTTGTTAGATTTTTATTTTGCACCCACTGAGTTTTAATATTTGAACCCACTCAAATTATTTACACTTGTAAGCTTGTTGTCATTTGTTTGAAAATAAAAAATTACCCCCACTGGTCCAGGGTCCTGGCTCCGCCACTGACTTCATGAGTATATAGAGTATTAGAAGCAACTCCAAAAATCATTAGTGTCACGTTACTTTGTACACCTTATCCATTTTCTATATTTTTGCCAAAGCTTAGCCACCTATACCATACCAATGTGACTGCAGTTTCCCACCAACCTTTAAGAACGTGTGTGACACTGCCTATACGTAGAAAATTTTCAAACTTACATAGATTATATTGATAAGAAATTATGGGTTTGAAATGAATTTTCATACATTTAAAAAATCAGAATAAATAAGTTCCAACAAAATGTGATAAAAATGAAAATTACAGGAGTTTATAATATAATTAAAAGTAATAAATTTCATTACATATTATAAAGCTTGAAAATTATATTAGAATTATTTTTTGGTGAAATAAATAGTCAATCAACTCTTACCCTAAAGAGGGCTAAAGAGGGTTGTGTTGGTCAAAATAAAATGTAAGAGTTAAATTTAATGATCAACCAACCATTGAAATGGGCAGAAATGAAATCTGAAACTTATGAGATGTTTGTGCAGTAGTACACATTTTTATTTTAATAAGATTAATTTTTAAAATATATGGACTTATGCAATTTAGGTTACTATTAATTTAATTTTTCTGAAGTATTTTTACTCTCAATTTAGGGAAAAAATTAAGGAATCTATGAAGTATTTTTTTTCTTGCTTCTGTTAATTTTTTAGGCTAGGATGAAGAAATTAATGAAACTGTGGATGAATAATAGAGGTAGAAATAGACCAAACCCCTATCAAGTGGTCTACGACCTGTATAACTTGACCTATTTATTAAAAATATCAGGCTAATGCCTATTTAAAGGCATAATTATATAAATAGGCCATACTTATTTTTTTGAAGCCTGACCTGTGAACCTTCAGGCTAACCTGTTTATATATAAAATAAATATAATAATTATTTTTATATGATGCAAAAACAATTTTTTATATTTTTAATTCTAATTTTCATATTAAAAACTTACATACAAAAAGTATAGTAGGCTTAAAACCTACGTTTGGACTTGTTTAAAGGTGTACAATAGTATATTTGAAGCCTACTTTGAGGTCTTTTTAGAGGTCTATATTATATGTAAGCCTCTAAAAATGTTTCAGGCCTTTGGAAGGCTCAGACTTGAGCCTAAAAACGCCTAGATTCAGGCTCAGGCTCAGGTTTAGGTTTAGACTTAGTATCTTCACTATAATGGCTCGTCTGGTATGTTGGAATTGATTTTGGTGGAAATGAAAATAGATATATAAATGGAAATGGAAATGAAGATAGAAATGAGGATGGAAATGGAGATGTAAATGAATATTAACATAGAAAAAAAATGAAGGGCCAAAAAATCAATTTCATGGGTTACATCATGGAATTTATTTCTACCCATTTTGAATTCTATTTCCATTTTCATTTCCAATTCCATCCCTCAATTCCACCATATCAAATATAAGAAATGAATTTCATTTTTAATTCCACCTCTTAATTCTATGATACCAAACATGACATAAGTTTATGTCTATATAATCAAAGTCTGATGTCACCTGCTTCCATGCCTAATGAATGAGGAAAATGAGATGGGGGCGTGAAAGAAAGAGGCGCGTGGGGAGTTGGGAAGGGAAATGGAAGCGATGGCTGGGGGAAAAGATGAGGCGTTCACATTGAGACACAACCGACGCGTGGGGCAAAGTGGCGTAGAAGCATCTGTGGCCACACATCTTGTGCTTGTTTGGGAACTCCGTTGAAAAAATGGATTTTACAGATTTTGAGGTATTTTGAGAATTTTGAAATTATTTTACGGATTTTAAGATGGTTTTTATGGATTTCAAGATGGTTTTTACAGATTTCAAGATGGTTTTATCTCGACTTACGTGCACCGTTGGAAAGAATGGCTGTCCAAACAAGCGCCTGCGTTCGCTGTAAAGCAAAAGCCAGATTCTTGTCCTTATTTCCCAAATACTCCTTCTTCCTAAATACGACTCATTATTAAATATGTCTCAAATAAGTAACTTTTTTTTTTCATATTCCCCACAAAAACCAAAAAAGAAAAAAAGAAAAAGAGGAATATGGACGCATATTTTATAACAAAAAGAATTAACTTCTTTCATTATCCCTTTATTCTCGAATATAGAACATAAACAAGAGGTTTATTAAAGACGTGAGGCGGTAAGTTCATTTACATGAATCCGTTATACTCTACTATTTTGAAGGGCTTGAGTGTAATTATACCCATGTATCAAATAACTCATATGAAATCCTACAATCCTCTATAATCCCAAATTTAATTTTAAAAAAAA
>JANTPZ010094323.1:0-18375 GCA_025593235.1 Vachellia pachyceras
ATATTCAATCTACAATATTACCTAAAGGAATTTCCCAAAATAAAATTTAATGGACACATATAATAGAGTCTTTATCTCTTTTAGGCATTTCATCACACTTGCTGAGCACTCAAGATTAGCTTACACAATGAAAATTTCAGCTTTCTGTATCAATCTTTAAAAAACCATAACTTAATCTAAAAAATTACAAATGCAGTGATTGAAAGTTTTATTTAAAAAATTACAAATGCAGGAAGGTTCTAGAATGTTGTGGAAGCCTCTAGAAGGTTCTAGAATGTTACATAAGCTTATGGAAGGTTCTGGAATATTGTGGAAGGTTCTGGAAGGTTGCGGAAACTTATGGAGTGTTCTAGTAGCTTACGGAGACTAGCCTATTCTAGAATAATGTAGAAATATCTAGAATGTGTGTGATATTTCTAGGCTTGTATAGAATTTCTTGGATGTAAAACGTAAGTAATAGGGTCAAATCGATCTCCACCGTTCATTAAGGAGGTTGAAGAGTATAAATATGTGGTGTGTGGGTGAGTATGGAGTGAATTGAGTGAGTTGAGAGAGTATAGCAAAGTGTGTGTAAGTGAGGAATTTGAGTGTGTGAGAGAAATACAAAAGTTAGTGTATCTTATCTCTTCGATTTCAAATAAAAGTTTTCTTTCATTGAAGTTTCTCCTTTATTCAAGCTTCCTGCCAAAACTTTAAGAGTCTGCCACTTAAATCCCAAAAAGTGGTAAAAGAGCCAGGTCTACGGGAGTAGCTGGGCTGTTCAAGAGTGGTCACTATAGCTCGGGTATTTTAATAGAAGGCCATGGAAGTCGAGATTATCTTGAGGTTCTGTCGATGCGCAGTCTAGGACTGTGAATTATTTTGATCTACGACCTGACTTACTTGATAAGTTGCTAGGCATCCAAGTCATCATGGCAAAGATGGCACTGACAACCACAAATATTGAAAAGTTAAATCAGAATAATTATAAGACTTGGTCTACCCGTATGAAATTTTACTTTCTTGTGTAAGAACTTTGGGATGTTTATGGTGGTAGTAATACCACAAAACCAACAAGTTCTGAAGAACTCAGCAAATTGAGGGTGAAGGTTGGAAAGGCAATGTTTGCCTTATCAGTGACCATTGAAGATGATTTTCTTCAACATATATGATGCTACCGAAATTTAACTATGCACCGCAAGTGTACGGGTCGTGAAAATTATATATGGTAAATCAAGGTCGATCCTACAGAGACTCAATTTAATAGGTAAATAGGCATTAGAAATCTAAATTTCATTTAAATTGAGAAAATCGAATACAAATAATGAAAATATAAATTTCAATGAACTAAATTATTAATTCAAATGCAGAAGAAAATATTAATTGACACAAGCGACCTAGAGTGGCTAATCCCTTCTTTAAGTTTTAGAGCATGCTTTTACCCAAATAAATCTATTTAAATTTTAACTTGTTAATCTAGAATATAAATAGATGTAGTGTCTTCCGATCATCTACAACCTCTTTCAAATAAAACTATTATTCCTAAGTAGCTTATTTAAAAGGCATTAATTCGAATGATCTCACTCTAATATGATTATATGAGTCACGTAGGTATATTCCTATCCTAAAGGCAAATTAGAATAAATTCTAATCTCACATTACTCGGTTTAAAGGTCCAATTAAGATCCCCCTTCTGAGGCTAATCTAAATTCTCCACATTCATACTTATACTGATCAGGCACTAAGCAGAGACAATAAGATCTAAAATGAATAAACACAATTAAAATTAGATATAAATAGATGGTTCAAACATGCTCAAATCCTTAAATTAGTTCATAACTACTCTAGATCTAAAAAGAATTAGCCACACATGGCTTTAATCAAATTTCTAATAATATTCAAGAAAAGCATTAAGAAACAAGAAAAGAAAGAGAGAAGAAGAAAGAAGAAAACACTAATGGATGATTAGATCTCATGCGTGGCTTCACTCTCTTTTCTCTCCTGTGACGTTGATTCCTGTGCGTGTGTGTGCCTTCTCCTTTTTGCTGCTTGTGCCTGGACGTCTCAACCTACATCTTCTCTCTTCCTTCTTTTCTCTTACGTGCTGGACGTCTTTAATATTCCTCAGCGTGTTCCTTATATAATATGCGTGGGTGCTGCTTCCTTTCTTCTCTTGATCTTGCGTTATCTTTTTGGATCTCCATATATATAATATATATAAAATGTTGCTTTAGATGTGGATATGTTATGAATATCCCCTCCAAATCTGTTGCTTGCGTTTTTCACACACAAACACACACACACACACACACAAATGTTGCTCCTCCAAACATTCATTCTTCTTTATTTCTTTTAATCTTTCTTCATTTCTTGATTTGCCAAGATCTACTTTGTTCATTACTTCCTGAAAATATATCAAGATAATAAAATAAAAGGCAATAGAATAAAATAGAAATAAAGATTAATAAAGGCTTTAAATTATTATTATCTACTATGATTTCATAAATTCCTAGGATAATGCATTATTTGTTATTTTAAACCAAAATCTTTTAAAATAATGGACCCCTAAGATAATGCACTATCGGATAGATTTTCTATTTTAAACTCAGAATCTTTTAAATTTATATTGATAAATCTCCAAATATCTCTAAAATATATCTTAAATATACTAAAAATCGGAGAGTTATCAATATACAAGATGTAAAGAAGTAGAAGGAAGCTTGGACGTACTCAGGACACTTTTCACAAGAGCAAATAATGCGAAACTTCAAAGGTTGGAGAATGAGTTAATGGGAGTCTCTCAACATGATATGTCAGTGAGTGAATATTTTAGAAAAGTAAATTCTCTATGTGATGAAATCTCAAAATTAGATCCAGAAAGTAAAACATCTGAAAAGAAAATGATGAGGATTATAATTCATGGCCTATGACCGAAATTTAATGGTCTTACCGCTGCTATTAACGGTTGGGCCACAAAACCAACTTTAGTTGAGTTGGAGAATTTTTTGGCCAATCAAGAAGAGTTGGCTAAACAAATGGCAGGAGACTCCATTAAGAATGATGAGAAGGCTCTCTATGCAAAAAGGGGAGATTTTCGTAACAAAGGCCGTCACTCTTTAAGATCCTGGTCAGGAGGGGATAAAACAAAGAGGCCAAATAATTGGCAATAGAGACAGGATAAAGGAGTTTCACAACAAGGGGGAGCACGCCAAGATCAAGACAAACGTAATGAGAAGAAGAGCTTCCAGAAGAATGGTCAATGCTACAACTATGGGAAGAAAGGCCACTTCGCTCGTGATTGTTGTTTAGGAAAGTTGAAGGAAATGTCACCACCTTCAGTCATAAGAATGATAGTGAAGAAGAATGGGACTTCCAAGCATCATGAGCCATTGAAGAAGAAATACCCTTTGAAGATCCTCAAGAAAAAGTTGAGATAGCAGCTCCTTATGTCACAGAACTAAAAGAGACAACACTTCTCATGGTGAGTGATAAATTGATCGATTATGAAAATGATTGGATTGTAGATTCATGTTGGTCCAATCATATGACTGAAGATTGGAAGAAATTATCAAGCACAGTGGAATACAAAGGAAAGAGAATGGTGGTGATCGCTGATAATAATCAGTTGTTGATCATACATATCGCTCAGCTTACCGATTCAAGAAAGTATGTACTGTTCAGGCTAAAAGACGTTAAGATTTACAAAAGTTTGAAAATGATCGAGACACCGGTTATGGAAGCGCCACGATGTGAGTCAATATACATGATGTTAGCAAAAGCAGCGTATGTGGATAAGACAAGGAAGAATGAGATTGCAGATCTATAGCATGCACATCTATGACATGTTAGTTATAGTAAGCTCAAGGTGATGATGTCACTGTTGAAAGGTCTCCCTCAATTGGAAGTACGAGACGACAATATATGTAATGGCTGTCAGTATTGTAAGGCACATCAACTTCCTTATGATGATTCAAAATTTCAATCACATATGCTACTTTAATTAGTTCACTCAGACGTATTTGGGCTAGTAAAACAAGCATCGGTGAGTGGTTATCATTACATGATTACCTTTATCGATGATTATTCTAGAAACATCTGGGCTTTCTTATGAAAGAAAAATCTGAAGCCTTAGAAACATTTAAAGAATTCAAGATGATGGTCGAAAGTGAGAAGGGGCAGAAAGTTCAATGCCTACAGACTGACAACGTAGGTGAATATACCTCATATGAGTTCTATAATTTTTTGAGGGAAAGTAAGATACGATGTCAACCAACATGTCCCTACACACCACAACAAAATGGAGTTGCTGAAAGAAAGAATCATCATTTAGCAGAGATGTGCAGGAGCATGCTTCATACAATGAATGTACCAGCAAGATTCTGGGTAGAATGAAGACTGTTGTCTATGTTACAAACAGATTGCCCTAAGCAAGAGTCGAGTTTATTTCACCATTTGAAAAGTTGTGGAATACTAGCCCCTTGATGTGTATGCTATGTATTTGTTCCTGGTCAGTAATGAAGTAAGTTTGAGAAGAAGGAAGTATGATGCATATTCATGGGCTATGATAATGAGATAGAAAAGGATGGAGGTGTTGTGATCTAATAACTAAGCGTTGTTACATCCCAAGGAATGTGGTATTTGATAAAGCATCTTTGTGGTGGTCATCACAGGAGGTTTGTCTACCAGATTCTCAAGAATTAGAAGAAGAATTAACACTTCTAGAAAAACAACATTTAGCGACGGAAAATTCCGTCACTAAATGCCCAATTTCCGTCGCTAAAACGGATTTAGCGACGGAAAAAATCCGTCGCTAAAACGAGAATCGCTAAATTTAGTGACGGATGTTTTAACGACGGAAAACTCCCCTTGCTAATTCGCTAATTTCGTCGCTAATTTAGCGACAGATTTAGCGACGGAAAACTTCCCTCGCTAATTAGCGACGGAATTTTCCGTCGCTAATTTTCGTCGCTAAATTAGCGACCACTTTTAGCGACGAAATGTTTGTCGCTAAATTTAATTGTGGAACAAACAAGTCGTCGCTATGTGGGTTATATTCCGTCGCTAAATGGACAATTGTGACCTACATAACTGTCGCTAAATTTGACAATTCCCTCGCTAAATGGTAATTATGAGACATACGTCGTCATTAAATTTGATAATTCCGTTGCTAAATACGTTATATTTCTGTCGCTAAATGGTAATTATGGGACATGCATAACCATCGCTAAATTTGACAATTCCATCGCTAGATATGTTATATTCCATCACTAATTGGGCAATTATGTAAATTTTAGATATGAATCAACAAAAATATTTTATAAACAAATCCTATTTAATCACACAATTGACCCAAAAATTAAATTTTAAATAGTAATATAAGTACACAGTCATAAACATGTCCTAATATCTAAAAGAAGTCTTAAAATTAAAAAAAATACATATAAAAGTTAAAAGCTCCAAACAATACAATCCTTGTTTAGTGATTTGATTCTAGTTGATTGGAAGAATTTGTAGAACTACTACATTGATCAGGAGCCAGGGTTATTTGACCTAAAGATCAAATAAAATTCATATACTACTTCATGAAAGAAAATAACTAAATGTAAGAAAAATGTAATCATGAAGTAAAACTGAACTAGCGATCATGTAAAGACAGTGAAGAAAGAAACAAGGCAATACAACAATAAATAGACACGCGAATGAATTATAAACCTTTAGTGCTTGAAGGGATAATTTGGAGGAAAATGAATTGTAACTAGTAAAACGCCTCCAGCATAAGGACTGTATGGAGGGCCCATAATTGTTGGTTGCCAATGAAACATGTCCTCAGCATAATGGGATATATCAACTGTACCTATGGCCTCTTTTCCATTTTGTCAAATCCATTTTGCTTTTATACATATATCACTTTTGAGTAATAACTATAGAGGTATAATAAATATTATACATCTTGTTCATTGGACTAAGCGTTTTCCATTAGGGCCTCAGTTAATACAATTAATTAACTTCATGAACAGCTGGATCCAGTAACAACTTCCTTCCCTAAAAATCAAACATTAAAGAAGCAACTGGTCCAAATCACAAAGAAACACAAAAAAAATGAAGAAATTGAGAAATTTTCAAGTTGAACTACTGTAATGCTCATGCTTGTTATAGGAGAATAAATTAAAATATTTCATTTCAAAACAAGCAATATTTAGAGGGAACATTTAGTGTCTCATAGGATAAGGCATTCAAGTGAGCAATTTTTAAATGCCTAAATGATGCAACACAGTTTCTCTTTGTGGTTGTACCTGAATTTTAGCTCCACGATACATTATCATACCTTAGATGCAAGTTAAAGTGGTAAACTCATACGAAGCAACATGAAAACAGCCCAAAAAAAGGTTGAATCATTCAGAAAGTTCCTCCACAAAACCTAAAACAGATACTTCTGAAATTTATGTTGTCCAACAGCTCTTACAGCAATTTATGATAAACTAAATTCCCTAAAAAGGAGGGCTATGAAAGTACTGAGGTTGTACAGAAGGTTATAGCGCACTAGGTATTCAGATTGCTTAATGCTTCTTCCAAACTTTTCCATTTCTCAATCACTTTCTACTTAAGGTTCTCATTGTTTTAATCTTGACCAAAGCTACATCAATTCCTCAGACTATTCTAAATTAAATGCTAATCAATACAAGGAAAGAAAATATTGGCAACATGATCTGGCATATGTGAATTAAATAGTTAAAATTATATAATAAAAATTCCATACCTAAATACAGCAAGTAAAGACATAAGAAAGCATGTTTCTCACTTTAGCCTGAAAGAGCTAAAAGGATGGTGAAGAAAGGAAAATATAACGAGGCAAAGAGTATTTAATACAATGGAAAACGCATCAGACGGATATACTTCAAAATATAGGCCATTTGCAGCTATGAAGGAAACAACAACAAAAAACACATTACCAAATTAAACTAACAAAACAAATACTATAGCCAACACTGCTACTACAACAACAAAAACAGAGAAAATAAGATGCATGTATGCATTACAAAAATAATTCTTAAACAAGATTATTTAGCAAGATCGACCTGGGCTTTGTATAACTTCAACATAACATCAAGAATTTAAACATTAGAATTAAATCATTGGATTTAAAAAGTTTAACAATCAGATTTAAATGATCTTTATAGAATCCCACATGGGGAGAGTAATGGAACTTGAATCTGGAAAGTACTCCACCATCAAGGGAAACAACGAAACTGTCACCATACACCCTTATATTTAACATATATTGAATGCATGTATCTTTATGCTAACAACAAGAGATTCAAGTGATAAACTAGATATGGCCAAAATAATATGAACGTGGAAGCATTTCTCATGCTTACCTCTGCAAATGTCTCTAGATATGGCCAAATTTCAAATCTTGAAATCCATTTCCTCACAATTCTCTGATTGCAATATGCGTGTATGTTCAGTTCCATAGAATTGTTCAAGTCTTTGATTGCATGTTGTCCCTTTTACCTCTGGTATCAATCTTGTAACCTAGAAGCACCATTTGTTCGTAAATATAAATGCAACTCTAATAGTTCAATCTATACATTAATTAATTGAAAAGTGGGAAGGACTTTTTGATCCCCTTACAAGGAGAATTATTGGAGACACACCAAATCCCTGCTTTTGGATTCTAAGCAGCAATATTTCCTATTCCAAAGTGTGCACTTGATCAAGATCAAGGATATAGACAATCTGTTTAACATTAAGTGATAGTAAGGTTGATAATCAGTACAGCTATCAATAGGGAATTATAGTTCCTATTATAGTTGTTTGCTAGGCAAAATAAGAAACACAAGGGTTTCTATTTTTTAGAAATTAAGCAAAAATGATTTTGAAAAGGAAAAAAAGGTAAGAATTCTTTAATGCTCCCAAAATCATATTATAGACATCACCAACAATGAAGAAAGGCGACTTCATCAATTAAACCAATTCACCCCATCTATGGACATTTTACTAAACTGGAAATGATTCGAAGTAGGAAAAAAGGAAAGGTATGAAAACGTTGATCCGACTAAGCCACAAATTGTAAACTTAGGTCACTGGTTAGCCTTGAAAATGGATCAGGAATATTAATTGTGATTTTCAAGGATTGTATAGTGACAACCCCAGGGTCGTTTTCTCCGGAAGCTAGTAATGTGTACCAATAGTCCTTAGCTTGTGATTATGCTTATGATGAAAATACAGTTGGTTTTCAAGTCAAGTTATGCTATATACCTAAGGTAATTACAAAATAAAACTTGTTTTTGGTATTTTCTGAGCTAAAGAAAAGTAAAGACAGATTTGGATTTGAAAAGGAAGTGTGATAGTGTGTTCCTCTTGAAAATGAATTTCGCCGTCATGGTTCGTAAAAGATTAGGGAAAGTATTGACTTCCGCACTAAGTTTCGTAATTAAAAACCCCAACAACTCGCTGGGTCAAAACCTCATGAAATGAACTCCATTTCATGAAATCCCTTAAGACCACTTAGTGTGTGTACGGAAATCGTAAAGTGACAAAATCAAATCCATACATTGTTGACTCTAAAACCAAGCACAACTAGGATGATAGAAGAGAACAACAGGATTTCATTGAATAAGCAAAATGAACTCCATTTTACTTTGTCAACCACAAAACAACTCAATACACAATAATCCAAGTTTGGCTCAACCGAGACCAAGCATTTACACACAAATTACAAAGTCCAACTCAGAATCCAAGTAATCCATAATGTAAATACATATTGAAAGTAAATAACTCCCCTAATAGGTGATACCTTTAGGAATATCCTAATCATAAACTCTAACTCTACAACGATTATCTACGTAAGACTTTTTCCTATTCTAAGCTGTTAACAACCTTTGTTGTATCACTTTCACCTTCGCTTTAGCATCTTGTACTAGATCTGGTCCTGAAATCTTAGTGTCACCAACTTCAAACCATCCAATTGGCGTTCTACACTTCCTGCCATATAACGCTTCAAATGGTTCCATTTAAATACTTGCTTGGTAAATGTTATTATAGGAAAATTCCACCAATTTCAAGTAACTATCCCAACCTCCACCAAAATCTAAAACACAAGATCTTAACATATCTTCAATTATATGAATTGTTCATTCTGATTGCCCATCAGTCTGTGGATAAAATGCAGTACTAAAATTTAATCAAGTTCCTAAAGCTTCTTGAAATGTCCTCTAAAATTGGGAAGTAAATTGGGATCCTTTATCAGAGATTATAGATGATGGAACACCATGCAATCAAAAAATTTGAGCAAGATAAATCTTTGCATACTTAGCTGCACAGTAGCTAGTCTTAATTGGAAGAAAATAGGCCAACTTAGTTAATCTATCCACAATAACCCAGATAGAATTATAACAATTTGATGGAGGTAACCCAGTAACAAAATCCATCGTGACATTTTCCCATTTCCATTCTAATATTTTTAACCTTTGCAATGGCCCTGTTGGCTTTTGATGCTCTGCTTTGACTTGTTAACATGTCAAACAGTGTGAAACAAAATTTGCAACATCACTTTTCATACTATCCCACCACTATAATTGCTTTAAGTCATGATACATTTTGGTGATGAATAGTATACATTGAATGATGAGCTTCCTCCAAGAGTTGTCTTTTTAAATCCTCCACCTATGGTACATAAACTCTATTATGATATCTCAACACGCCTTCTTGATCAATACCAAATTTGGTATTCCCCTCTTTTCTGACTTCATCTATTAATTTATGTAACTTTGGATCCAATTGCTAAGCACCCTTAATTTTCTCCATTAAAGAAGATCGAGCTTGAACGTGTGCTAAAAATATCCCATTTCTAGAGATTTCAAATTATTTGATTTTGTTCAAGCTTGTGAATCTCTTGTGCCAGAGGCCTTCTTACTGTAATCATATGCATCAAACTACCCATAGATTTTCTACTTAATGTATCTGCCACCACATTTGCTTTGCCAGGATGATAAAGAAATTGGTTGAGTGCCAAGAACTATATCAATGGAAAATTCTATTTCTCTATCCAGAGGTAATCCAAGAAACTCCTCTAGAAAGATGTCAGGAAATTCTTGAACAATTGGAATTTGGTCAATACTAGTAATGGATTTATCAGCATCCTTTACTAAGGCTAAGAAAGCTTGACAACCCTTCCTCAATAACCTTTAGGCTTTTAACGTAGAAATCAAATTAGTTGGCCTTTCTATTGAACTCTCGTTCAATATAAAAGGAGTTTCTCCTAGGATATCAAATTTCACCACTAACAAGTGGCAATCAATGGTAGCATGACAAGAGGCTAACCAACCATGCCTAGTATTACATCAAAGTTAATCATATCAAAAACCATCAAAATCAACAAAAGTTTCTCTATCTCGAGAGACACTTCGCAAGATTTATACACTTGCAAAACTAACAAAGTTCCCTCGTTAGGGTGATAACCATAAAAGGGCAATCAAACTTAACAAATCTTTATCTAACCTCTTAGCAAAGAACATGGAAACATACGAATGAGTTGATCCAGGATCAAACAATTCATATGCCCTTTGAGAGCATATAGTAATAATACCTGTAACAACAACATTTGAGACTTGTGCATCTTGTCTTGTCATTGCATACACCCTTGCTTAACCTTGTTCGGTAGAAGTCTGTCCCCGTTTTCCTACCACTTTTTCTGATATACCCTTACCAGTAGAAGCAGAAGTTGATCCCACAGATGGCGCTGCAGATGATATATGATGAGGTTGAGGTCTGGTTGATCCATAATTTGACACTGGTTGGAGAAACAGACATTCCCTTTTTAAATGACCTGTCTACCCACACTGATAATAGGCACCGGAGGCCTTACAACATACTCCTGAATGAAAATTACCACATATTGTACAAAGGGTTCTAAAATAATTCGACTGGTTCATGGCAGACTGAGATTGGAGCATGAAATTTTTAAATTTAGACCATGAAATTGGGGTACTTGTAGAAGATTCGCATGGTCTCGATGCTGAACACACAACATGGGCTTAAGATTGACTTCGAAAATGGTTACTTCTAGAAGATCCTTGGAACTTCCCACATTCCTCTCTTTTACGCTTCTTAACAATCACACGTTCTTCATTATGCCTTCAATCAATTCTTAATGCATAGTTTACAACATCAGCATAGCTAGCAAAATGATTCAACATAGGGAAATTGAGTTATGACTATACGTGGGCAACTCGTGAATAAATCTCAAAATTCTATCCTGCTTTGTTGGTACAAGGTGCGATGCAAAAGGAGAAAAAGAGTGACAAAAAGAGTGTTCATGTACTCGAGTTAAGTTTCGATATAACTTGAGTATCGACACTTTGGTTTCAGTTTCAATTTTTTTTTTGAAATAACTCAAGTTGCAAATAAAGTGTTAGAACACTCAAGTTTATGGTTTGAGAAAACTCGAGTGTTGAGCTCCAAATGAAAAACTCTTTACAAAAACTTTTTGTCAAAACTCGAGGTAACTAAGAAGTGTTCATTAACTCGAGTTCTATTTTTGGACAACTCGAGTGTTGTGACAAAAATGAGATTATGAGTACAAAAACTTTTATCTAACACTCGAGGTCTATATCAAGTACTGGAACACTCGGGTGACAATTTTGAAAAACTCGAGTGTTGAATCAAAATCACATTCAAAGATCAAGAACTTCTTTTGTCAACTCGAGTTACTCTAAATGTGAACAAGCACTCTAGTTCTCAGTTTTAAAAACTTGAGTATCGATAACTATTTAAAAAATTCTTTTCTGATTTACTTTTGAAGAACTCAAGTTATCTTGCTCAAAAACTTGAGTGTTGAACAACTTCCTTGAAAACTTGAGTATCAATCAAAAGTGTTCAAAATTTCCTTCACAGAACTTGAGACTAAAACTTGAGGTGTGTCAAAAGTGTTTTGAAACTCAAGTCAAAATAAATTAATCTCAAGTGTTGCTTCATTCTTCTCAAAATTCTCTAGTTAAACACTCGAGTTATTTGAGATTAAAACTTGAGTGACTTTTCATCTGATAGTAGCTAACATTCTCGTCTGTCAAAACTTTGCTTATATGTGCTTAGCATTTTGAAATATTACTTGCTACCATAAATGCATTCTCGTTGACAATCCGCATAGAAGACTTCTCCGCTGTCATGAGAGAGAAAGCATTAAGTGCTGCTTTAAATAAAGGCGGCGAAGCTGAGATAACGGATATATGCTTCTGAGTAACGAAAAACAAGTTTTTTGTCTAACGGACATCTATTGATCTTCACCTATAAAAGGAGAAAGCATTCAAGACAGGAAGAGATGATGAACAAATATCAATTTACTATTACTCTCTGTCATTACTTCATTGTCATTTTGTTCATAAATTCTCGAGCCTCAGTATTTATCTATCTACTCTATTCTGACAACATATCTTAACATTTCTTATTGTATTCTTGTGAGAAACTCAAAATTGGGACCTTGAGATTATTTGGCAGATTTGAGAAAAAAAATAAAGTGTGCGAGGCTATGTTATAGTGCAAAGTGTAAGGGGGAGTGTGAGTCCCTATTGTAAAGGCTGGTGAGCCTATTTGTTGTTGCTTAGTGGATTGGAACTCTTAGAGGTGCTCTGAGGACTGGACGTAGGTCAGGAGGATCGAACCAGTATAAATCTCTGGTGTTTAGTTTTCTCTGCTTTCTAGTGACTTTGTTTTATTTCCATGATTAAGTTTTAATTTTAAATTGTGACCAATTCACCCCTCTTGGTCAAATCCTACACTAACAATTCCTCCACATGAAAGACCCTTGAGGCCAATTATATCCTTTATTATCACCTGGTCAAAGGTGATTTTGACTAAGTCAAAACTCAGCAACTCTTATGTAGGAATCCATGATGATCTCAGGTCAAAAGACGTGATGACGTGATTACTAAGAGATAAGCTAATGACTTAATCCATGCAACTTTCTCATAGTGGGTCGGTCCATCACATTGTACTCTTACAAGTGCCTATGACTTTGACTCGTATCTCTATACCTAATTAAAGTTATACTGGTCTTACTTTATCTTTGCTCCCACATAGATAACCGACCAGGGACATTTAGGACAATCTTCATAATTGTCTATAAATGCAATTATCGTAATAAACATGCAAAAACTATGATAATTAAATTGAGAAAAAAATTAAAATAAATAATGTTTGAGGTACAATGATTGGCTCCTAGGCCACAATTTCTAGGTAAATCATTAATTTGTCTAATTTCTATTGTCCTAACATGACCCTCATGTTTCAGTTGTACAAGCAGTTTGGTAAGAGGATCAGGAATATTGTCTTCTCCAGGTACTTTACATATTTTGATATCACCCATATCATTAATTTCTTTGATAAGGTGACCAAAAAAACCTGTCTCAAACATGTATTTTAGACAGGCATTTTCCTGTGGAAATAAAATCCGTAGGAAAAATACCTACAGACATAAAATCCGTAGGTAATTTTTTCATTTTTTAAAAAATTTAATTTTTCTATGGATTTAAAATCCGCAGGAAAAATACCTACAGATTTAAAATCAGCAGGTAATTTTTTTCTATTTATTTTTAAAATTTTATTTTTTTTGAGGATTTTTAATCCGCAGGAAATATACCTGCGGATTTTAAATTCATAGGTAATTTTTTTCCAATTTTTTTAAAATTTAATTTTTCTTGTGGATTTTGGAAAAATACCTATGTATTTTAAATCCGCGAGTAATTTAATTTTTTTCGAATATTCACCCCCTTATACTCCCTGAATAGCCTCCCGTCAATAACCACATCCTCCTCTCCCAATATCACAGCTATCACTTTATAACATTTAAGCAAAGTATATCCACAATGTATCATCAACATATATATGCAGGAATAGTACTGACACATTTCAATCAATCATTTCATGCTCCACGGTTTTCCATCAAGTCAAAAGAACTTTATCAAAAGCATAACACAAACGTTGCCAACACATCCAATCTTTGACTCCAAATATCACAACATATTTTCAATATTATCAACAAAAAGTTTGTCACATAATAATATTTTTATCACAATCAATTCAAAATCACTCACCAGACATGTTCCAAGTATGCATAATAAGTAGAAAGCGGTTACCTTTCATCCAACAATGAAATATTATGATAATAGCAATCCGTGCCCAACACCAACCATTTCTACAATCAGTCTAAACAATTACACATTATGACATATTAGTTTATTTCTTTAATACTTCATCATATATTGTGATTTCATACAAACCCCAAATATTTACAAAAATCCTCAAATATCTTAACTTCCTCAAATATTGAAAAATTATAATTTTACTAAAATTCCAAATTATATTTTCCAATTTTAATAACAAAACTAAATCATTAGAAATTCATCATTACCTCCATAAACCTTAATAAATTCTCTATTAATTTCAATAATCTCAAATAAAATATCTAACTCAACTTTCGATAACTCAAAATATTCTATATATTATAAACCTTATACAAAATAAATTTCTAAAATACCTTATATGTCCAATAAATAAATCTTATTATATAAAACATGGTTATAAAAGTATATCTATTATTATATTATCTTCTATAAATAAAACTCCAACTATATAAAATTGAAATACCAAAATATTCTCTAATCAATATGATATTACTTCTGTTAGAAAGAGAAAAATATTTAGAATAACTTTCATGAAGGAACTATATTAAAAATAAATCATTTTACTTACTTAAAAGATCCCAAAGACAGAACCTTACAGCTAACAATACTCTTTGATTGAGCTTTATTTATACTACATTTGTGCTTGAATTTCCAGAGCTTTTGATTCAATTTTAGCCCTTCATGACCCTTCTTGTGCTTAATTTGAGATTTAGAGTTGTTGATCTTGATTAGCGTGATTTGGGTGCATTTACCATGAATAATGATATATTGTACTTAATTTGCATCATGAGGAAGCAGCTATTTCATTTCAGGAACTCTATGCAAAGAACATGAGGAAGCAGCTCTGGAATAGTTCACCGCGGCTTAATTCATAGTTCGTCGTGGCCAAAGTTTAATTAGGTGAGCAAGAACTCTCGGGAGAGGTTTGCTACAGCGAAACCTCAAGTTCACCACGGTGAATATCGCGCATCAGTAATGAATCAGGCTCTAAATGGAAATAAAACCCAACCCACCTTCTTGGATCCAACCCTAGATGGTTAATATATGCCAATTAGGGTAAGCTTCGAAAGGGGGGCACAGCAAGAGGCAGAGATACACCCATATTCCATTTTTATATCATCTTCTATATTCCACAATCCTAATCTCATCTCTAACCCATCCATGCATCTCCAATCATTCATCCGGAGTTCGATTCTACTTGACACGAGTAGCTGAGCATCTCCCTTCCTCTTGGAGATGAAGTTGGCCTGAGTTCGATGTTCCGAAAGGGGAGTATTATTTTTCAATCTATATTTATGTTATGGATTACATAGTTGATGAGTTAGGACTTGTAATTTATATGTAAATGCTTGGTCTTGGTCAAGCCAAACTTGGATTATTTGTGTATTGAACTTGCTTTGTGTTTGACTTGGTAGAGTGAAGTCTCATTTCTACCTATTCAATGAGATCTTTATTGTTCTCTTCTATCTTCCTAGTTGTGCTTGATTTTAGAGGCAATATTGTGTTGAGTTGAATTTTTCACTTTGCGACTTCCGTACACACACTAAGTATTTTTAAAGGGTTTCATGGAATGGAGTTCATTGCATGGAATTTCTGACCCAGGGAGTTGTTGGGGTTTTCATTACAAAACTTAGTGCGAAAACTATTACTTTCCCTCATCTTTTATGAACTATGATGGCCTAATTCATTTTCAAGAGGAGATCCGTCATCTAACACTTTTACACTTCAATTATGCTTTTACTATTTTCCTTAATCAAAAATACCAAAAAGAAATTTTACTTTGTAATTAGCTGTAGGTACATAGCAATTTGAATCAAAAACTGTTTTCAGTTACAAGAGGAACTTAATCACAAACTAGGTAACTAGTAGTATACAAAGCTCCGTAGAGAAAGACCATTACTAGAAAAATGCCATTTAGCGATTGAAAAATCCATCATTAAATGGCTAGTTTCCTTCAGAAAATTTCCATTTAGCGACGAAAAATACTAGCGACCCTCATTTTAGCGACGGAAAATAGCCATTTAGTGACGGATTTTCCGTCGCTAAATCGCATTTTTCTAGTAGTGGACCCTGGGGTTGCACCCTATAGTGTAATCCTTGGAAATCACAAATCTTTTGATCCGTTTCCATTGCATTACGACGATAAAGTTTTATCATGTGTGCCAAAGTTGTGGTCAGGATAAAAAAATGGCACCATTGCCGGGGAGCTAAGTTAGCCATTAGTTAAGCTAGAATGTGCATTTTGTTTGCTTGTTTTGCATTTGTGCTTGTTTCAATCTTGCATTTTTTTATAGTATAATATTAACTTGTTCATAGCATATCATTGCATTTTTAGGAAACATCAGCTTACACCAGTTTGCATCTACATTCTGCATCATTTTCGCATTTTCGCCATGACAAACTTCCATTTTCGCCGCGGCGTACTTAGATTTTCAAGAGAAACACCTTCTCGGGTGTAGTGCGCCGTGACCGAAGTTTAGTTTCGCTGCAGCGTAACTTGTATTTTTAACGAGAGCATCCTTTCGGGTGTCCTTCATCGCGACTAAAATATACTTTCGCTGCGGCCAACAAGCTGATTTTCACTTGTTTACCCTCTCGGGTACTATTCGCCGTGACGAAAGTTTATTTTCATCACGGCCAAAATTTCTTTTTCACACTTCATTCACTTATTTAATTTAATTTTTAGTACATACATACCCTTCACTCATACATACCTTTCCTACATACATATTCATACACTTACACACACCCATTCCATTCATTTTTTAAGTGTGTTTTAAGTTGATTAGTTTGCTCCTGACTTTTATTTTTCCTTTGTATGCCAAAAAAGAATCAGCTTGAACCTTACGATCTCAAGATTTAGAGAACATTGAGGGAGAGACGTAAGTATCAAAGAAGAAAAGGGAAAAGCAAGGTAGTTAGGGAGGTAGATATAAAAGTAGGAGTGTCTAGTGTAGAAAGAGTATATAATTTAGGACATTCTGCTAGAGAGAATACAATGGCTGAGAATAAATCCAACCCCCAAAACTGAAACATAAATGAAAATCAACAGGGGAATGGTAATAATACAAGGAATGGTGAAGAGGAGAGAATATGGGAGAATAATGGAAACAATAGAAGGAGGACAATTAGGGAAGCCACAACCTCTGATGTGAATTATGATCCATTTACTGCTGCTTGCCCTAATTATGATGTTAATTTGAGATTAAAGGATTATTGATTAATTCTCTTCCTAAATTTCATGGCTTGCCAGGAGAGGACCCATACATCCATTTGCAATTACTATCGATGATATGCCAGAGCATGAAACCAGTTGGAGCCTCGCTTGAGCAAGTTCTGTGGAAAGTATTTCACCTGTCATTGGAAGGGAAGGCAAGAGAATGGTTCATGAGCCTTCTAAGGCACAAAGCAAACGCGTATCATAGTTGGGGCAACCTAAGAAAAGCTTTTTTGGAAAAGTATTTCCCAGCATCCAGAACATCATTCATGAGGAAAGAGATCTATTCCGCACGCCAAGAGTTCGATGAGTCATTGTATGACTATTGGAATAGGTTTCAAGATCTTCTTTCCCGATGCCCTCACCATCAAATACCTGATGAACAACTAGTTCAGTATTTTTATGATGGGCTGAAAAGTCAAGAAAAAGGAATGCTAGATGCAGCTGCTGGAGGATCGTTGATAGATTTGACTGCTGACGAAGCTTGAGAACTTATAAAGAAGATGGCTTTAAACCACCAGCAGTATAGTGTGAGAGACACTAGGGCTGCCCATGAGATTGGAACTTCAAGTGCCCATAATGGGAGAATAGACACCCTAGAATAGAAGGTCGATTCATTGGAAAGTAAAGTCATATCGCAATTGTCTCTAATCACTGCTGAGTTAAAGAGCTTGAATGCTAATAAATCCCAGCCATCCATGGACTTAGCTGCTCCAAGTTGCAAAACTTATGGGTCAGTAATGTTGATACCTTATTTTGATGATAACAAAATGGTTTCAAGCTTAAATTGTTGATGATTAAGTGTTCTTGGTGAAACACTCGAGTTCTGAGATATAATACTCGAGTATTGTAAGTTAAAATGATTTTGGAAATCAACACTTTTAGTGAAAACTCGAGTGTTAAGAGAAAGTGTTACAAACACTCGAGTAATGAGTTTGAATACTCGAGTATTAGTGTTAAAAATATGTTATGACAGAATACTTTCATGAGAAACTCGAG
>JANTPZ010094324.1:0-17092 GCA_025593235.1 Vachellia pachyceras
GAGCAGATTATTTCTCTCTTCTTTCAGGTTATTTTAATAGTCCTGGTTGACTCATTCTTTTTATTGAACCACTGTTCTTTTCCCCCCTTCAAGCCTCATGCAGATATATAATTCGATCGTTATGAAAATGAGATTTTTATTAGTGTTGACAAGTTTCTACCCAATGCAATTCATTTTCAATTCCCACCATAAAGAAAAAAGAATTTTATTCTTTATCAGAATCCAAAGATTCTCAATCCTTCCTTTTCCCCACAACTTTCCCATATCTTTTCTACCAATAAATCTTTAGCAGATGCCAAAAGGAATTCTACTTCCATTGGAGGAAGATGTCGCGTTCTTTTTTTTTTTAAAAAAAGTAAATAACTATGGCTAGTGTTTCGGTAAGATTCCTTTCATGTACGAAATATCAAATTTATGGACCACCACTAACTCAAAAAATTCCAATAACACATTTTTCTAAAAGAAATATAAAAGAAAAAGAAGATTGATTTGGAAATGTAGGACCCTACGTCAACTAGCTTTATGTTCCATCCAACACTCCCAACTGTTTGGTCGTGGACCATCCTTTTTGGGTTTATTTACATCATTTATGCATTCCGTTGCTATCCATAATGCATTTTCTAGAGCACATTGTTCCCTTGCCAGCCGGTTAGTGCTGGGTAGGTCTGTGCACTTAAATGGCAAGTACTAATTTCTTTCACGTTGCTTACAAAGCATTATCTTAATTGGGTTGACTATATTAATTTCACAACATCATTATACTTTATCAGCAATCACATATTTAAATAAATTGTCAATCAAGAGATCCTACTCAATAATTTCATTATTTTTTCTCTTTAGTCTTCTTGTAGTCTTTTATAAAAACTCCATAGTCCATAGTGTCTAGTCCACCCTCCCACCAAGGCATTTGGTGGCCTTTGCACGTGTCCAAACATATGCTAATTCTGCATAAGGCTAGATTTATTCATGAATAAAATAAATAGCTAAAAAGCCACATAAATTTGCTGCCTTTTAATAATTCAATCGCATGATTATTGCAGGACACCCTGAAATCAAGTCCTCCAGAGAACAGAGTGATGAAGAGAGCAAGCTTGATTGGCATTATGACAACTACCTTATTCTATGTCCTATGTGGATGCTTAGGTTATGCAGCTTTTGGAAACAATGCCCCTGGAAATTTCCTCACAGGGTTTGGCTTCTACGAGCCCTTTTGGCTCATTGACTTTGCCAATGTCTGCATAGCAGTTCATTTGATTGGAGCATACCAGGTCAAGTCTAAAACTAATATTAAAACATGTTTCAACATTATATTCCAAGTCTTCAAACCAACTTAACATTATACTCATGTATATATGGGATTTTATTGGATCAAGCAGGTTTTCTGTCAGCCCATATTCGGCTTCGTAGAGAACTTGAGCAAGGAAAGGTGGTCTGAAAGCAAATTTATAACTGAGGAGCATGCAGTGAAGATTCCTATGTGCAAAGGAACATATTACCTTAACTTCTTCAGAATGCTGTGGAGGACTGCCTATGTTATTGTTACAGCAGTGATAGCTATGATATTCCCATTCTTCAATGACTTCTTGGGTCTCATTGGCTCACTCTCCTTCTGGCCTTTGACTGTTTATTTCCCCATAGAGATGTACATTAAGCAGTCAAAAATACAGAGAGGCTCTTTCACATGGATTTGGCTCAAGATATTGAGTTGGGTCTGTTTGGTCGTCTCTATCATTTCAGCTGCTGGATCCATCCAAGGACTTTCTCAAGATCTCAAGAAGTATCAGCCCTTCAAAGCTCAACAATAATCATGGCTGGTGAGGTTATAAGCTTACATATCCCGGTGACAATGTCTTCAGTGCTCTCTCACTTTATTTTTCTTTCTCTGTAAAAAATAAAATAAACTGCAGCAAGGATAATGTACGGTTATCAACTGCTCATGGAAAGGAACAAAAAACCTAGGATAATGTAGTGAGCAGTGAAAAATAACCTCAAGATGTTTAGAATTTAGAAGGTCGGTGCACTATAATTTATAAATACAGTTTCTCAGTCCGGAAGGAACCAACAACTTTTAGCCTGGTTCTACGTACAGAAAATTCTTGACAGTGTCAATAACCTAATTCACTGTGATTTACGAAGGATTTTTGCTACAAACCTAGTTTATCTTATCCTCAAACTATCGCATTAAAATCAGGAACCAAAGAAGATTTTCGTGACTGCCTTGTCTTTGGCTGTGGGAGACATTAAACAAATGCACTACTAAGTTCTGGTGGAATCTGATTTAACAAGGACGAGACTTGAGAAAATCTAGCTACCTTATACTCAAGTACCAAATTTTGTCCCTAGTAACATGTGAAATCCTGTTAGTGAACAAGGAGAAAGGTTATGGAAACAGAAGCTGAACCTGCTCTCCACATTTCTGTTTCTCAAGTAATATTAGCTTCTTAAGTAAATATCTATGCAAGTTTTGGTTACGATGGAATTGACAATACCAAAACTTGCATAGATATTTACTTAAAAATCAATAGACACATTTTCACACCGCACTAGCTCATTGCCGCATTGTCAATAGCATCGTGGAAAATGTCAAAAAGGTGAAAATTTTAGTCCTTCAACTAATGACTACTATGAATAGAGAAAAAAAGTGAATGAAAAAGAAATTCTAACATGTATTAGGCACAGCAGATCAAATGCTCTACTATCATCTTTATTTTCTTTTCTTCCTTCTTTTTGAGATGAATGGTAAGCGAGGAGTGCTAATTGCTAATTTAGATTCAACGGGAAAAACATGCAAATCGTGGAAGAATATAATACGTAGTGTACATATTAACTCACCCCAGAAGAGGTGATAATACAATTCGCAGTGCGAAAAGATCCCGACAGATGCAGCCGTTTATAATTTATTATTGGGCATTGATCTTCTACAAGCATCATAACACTCAACATAGGTTGTCAGAGATTGGACACTCAAGTCCAGACTCTAGGGAACATTTTCTTTGGCAGAATTAACACAAACATAAAAGCGGATTACACATAGTTGGACCTTCGAATTTAATAACACCAAACTCTTAATAAGTCTTAAGATTGTAAGTTCAAACCCTTTATGGGATATAATGGGTGTGAAAATTAAGGCAACAAAAAACAACTTAGGCATAATCATGTACTTAGAGAATATACTCTGTTCCTTTTTATGAGATAAACAACCGAATAAACAAGACCAAAGAGGCAAATGATATAATTAAAATTAGTTAAATTTCTTAAATATGTTACAAATTCAAAATTCTTTCTAAAAATAAATACTTCACATCTTACACAGCATTCCTTACAATGATTTTTAACTCAACAGAAGTACTACTTACACGACATTCCCTTTAGAGACTTTAACTCAATGTAAGCACTACTAAGCACATAAACTAGGGCAATTACAACTGCCATTTAAGAAAAAACGAATGTGTTACACACAGAGATGACTTAACCAGATTCACTCTCACTCATGACAAATGCTTGAATAAGACTCTGTGCCGCGTGGGTTTGTTCTGGAGTTCCGGATATTATGATTGTAGTTTCCACTGCTCCCGGCTTTGGACCGGTGATGGTGATTTTTGCATCAGCGATCTGGAGGCACAGATTACATTGGAGATCAGTTCATCAACTAACAGGAAGGAGTCTCCAGACAACAGGAAAAATCTAGATTTCCAGGCGAAGTTTAACAAATGGCAACTTTTATTTGTCTTTTCTTTTCTCTTTTTTGTTTGTGGTTTTTTCTTCTTCCTTTTTTTGGGGGGGGGGGGTTAACCACAATTTCTCACTGTAAGAGACTGATAAATTCACTGACATTTATGACACTTGTGCACATCAAATCATTCATGATATACGTGCTGGAAAATATGTTCCTTTTATGCTTGTGCCAAAAGTATGCACAGACATTGATGTGAGTTAAAGAAAACTAATGGCAGGTGTGGATCACAGGATTATGTTGTAGCTTCCAGCTCAGGCCAATTGAGTAGAGCAGAAAACACATCTCATAGTAACGGCTAGAAAAACACCCCAAACTAATATCATAGATTATCAATGCACTTGATTCAGTAGGCAATGGTTCTCTGGCATCCATCAACATAAGAAGTCAAGATATCAATTAGAAAAAACTTACCTGACGTATTTGTTTCAGACATTCACCATCTTCCCCATATATTACAGGCACTAGAGCACGAGGAACAACTACTTCAACTGTGGTGCTAGTGATAATCGGTTGTTGGCTCAATCTACACAATGAATCGCTAGTTATTGTTGAAAAATTAGTATAATGAGAAAAGATTTGAAAAATAGTGATAAGCACAATATTCACACTAATGCACTAACCCTGAAGTTCCTCTAGGCGGACCTCCTGCAAAGTCATGCACGCCCATGTGTCTGTTAGCTTCATGTAGGCCCTAGAAACCAGTTATTTGATATGATTAAATCAATGGGTTGTGTTAACAAATCATTGTTAGGAAAAATGAGATGAAAAACATAATGAATTCTCTCAACCAGAGCAAAATATAATTTTCACTCCCTAAATTCCATATGTTGGATAGGCATATAAATTGGCCAACTTGACTAAAATAAATAATTTGTCCACATTTTAGTCCAGCCCTTTACTAGACTTTTAAAAAGATGTGTTTATTTGTAACCAAATCAAACTTCCTTGAATCAACCATTAACAGGCAAGGATTGATCTGAAGTTCTTCAACGAACATGAACTAGGTGAGTAGCTTTTCTTTTCTGACTCACTGAGGCATGCCGCTCTGTTTAAAAAGAAAAATGTTTCTAATGGCGATTGACTGAGGCTATCTCAGACTCTCAATAATGACAAATGATTTCCATTATTTTTCTGGTGTGTCTATTTATATTCAAATGGTAACAAAAGAAAGATAAAACATTCAAACAGGTTTGACGTGTTTGCCATGAGGTTATCCAGTAAAAATTAACGTGTGAGATTTTTCATGTTAGTAATACATAATTGGATCGTGCATAAAAGTTCCTTCACATGCTACATCTTTATTAGAACTAGCAGCAATAACTAAAAGCTTTAAGTAATCAATAATTTCAAAAGCAAGAGAATGCATCACCAAACATTCATATTTTCATTACAATCATTATCATAATATATTAATCACATAACTCCTGTTAGATTGCAGCTTCCCTGACTCTTTCGGAGTTCAATTTTCAGAAGGTTTCAACACGCTGCCCAGTATCAGACAGAAGATAGCCCAAATGCAAAGAAGGATATGCTTAAAAAGGCAGCAGAAAGCGAAAATTAACATAGAAGAAAGTAAACAATCAATACCTGAGGACCCCAAGCCCTCCTTTCAGATAGGTAGGGAGGAACACCAGGTCTTGGCAAATTATGCATGAAAGGAGGGCGATCATCATGGGGGAAGCTACTATGAGGAGTTGGAGCACCAACAGCATCAAACTTGTGAAATGGAGGACCCAAGTTAGAATACATTCCAGGAGGTGAAAGTTCCCTCCTTCCCATGTATGGTGGGAAGGGAGGAAGTTGATCAAGAAATGCAGGATTAGAGGGATAGTTGATTGATGGATACGCATCACGGAAGAAATGATGCCGTAATCTAGTGGTTATTTGCAAAAGAGCATCCTGCACTGCCTCAACTTCTCCACTTATCTGGGCGAAAAAGGAACAGGATAAGTACCTAAATGAAGTAAGCATATAGCATAACTTAAATAGAATTTAAAACATGGCTAAACATAATTTTTCATAGAAAGAAAGAATAAAATATATAAATTTAATTATTACTGGGTAATTGTGACAGCCAAAATGACTTGTAAATGTAAAGAAAGAACAGTTCCTGATTCCAGTTGTACCAATAGCAGTAAAAATTCCCCCATTACATTGCTCAAAATTAGAGTAGGCTTGAAAGTCAAGTAAACCAAACACACCTGGACTACTTCATCTTCTGAAGCACACTTTGGGACCTGATCTATCCCTAGTATACGAATATGGGCCCCAGATAACTTCCTCATTTCGGTTATGATAGAACCACCCTTTCCAAGTAGACAACCTATTTGATTGGAGGAAACAAGAATCCTAGCTAACATACTATGCTCTTTGGCATCTGGTATGGCTCTAACTATCCTAGTTTGCACACGAAGTACTGCATCTTGCACAGGAGATATTCTATCATCTGGGTGCTGCAATTATAAAAGTATTTTCAGTGAAACAAGAAATTTTGCTCAAGACCGATAAAACCTGAGAGAAAATGAGAGTTGTATTTCACCGCTGGGCCAGATATGACGATAATGCGATCATCTGAATCAGATTCACTTTCGACAACCTTGATTTCACTTGCCGTCTCCTGTTGCACAGTCCTTATTATTGCTCCACCTTTACCAATTATACTTCCTACCCTCTCAGCATGACACAATAAACGAAAAGTCAGCATTTCCTGTGAAGACCTCATTCGACCATGAATACCTTCATGAAATTTGGGTAGTAGAGGTGGAGGAGCAGAGTGAAAGTCAGAAATATCACAAGATCCAGCACTATAGGGTGCCCCTTGAGCACCAAAGGAACGGCTGGGTGGCGGGAACTGTCTAAATGAATGAGATGACCCAGTGGCATTTGATGTTAGAGATTCATAATCCCGGGGCGGATTCTCCATTAGCTGTTGAGAAACAGATTGAAGAGCTTTTCTCACACCCTCAACCTCCCCTGTGATCTGCAAATCGAATAAATACGAAAAATACTTGAGGAAAAAACATGCAGATTTTAAAATAAGTATTAGGATTACCTTTTCCAAGTTCAACCTCCTATGTACTCAAAGCAATTAAATATGCAAATGAAAAACAGAGATCACATAGTAGTGCTGAGGTCAAATTCTTTTATTAAAAATAATATTGAGCTTCTGACAAATACTCATAAAATACTAAACATATACTGCAGCTAAAATATTGACACCTCCAATCATAACATCAGTTTAAGTTCAAAGAAGGGAGAGCCTTTTTAGCCTGCAGAGGGAGGAGGACATGCATGCTTGCACGCCTTCATCTATGTTTCATCTTTGCATGCCTATTAATTGTCATTAATAGGCCTCTATTTCTCAGAAACATATTTCCATGACAAGAGCGCTGTTGTTGGTGTCAGATACACCCAATTTTCAAGCAGAAACAACTTTAAACTGAAATAGGATTTTGCCTTTTATATATGAATGCCTTACCTAAGTTTTCTGAATCTAGTGGCCAAATTGCTATAGATTTTTATACCTCTCATTACATCTTTTCTAGAAAATAGCTCATTAGCCCTAATGCTCTCCAGTGTGACATCCAACTTTATCATCCATGAGTGTTAGTTATCTTTCTTTCCATTTTAATTGTTTCAAGATTCCTTTCAATTGAACCAGTCTTGAGACACATCAATCCAGATCATCAAACACGATGTAAAACAAACCAGATCTTGCAGAAAAGTCCATTTCTTTGTTTTTCACTTTATGTTTATCATAGGAGAATTCCCGCTCCTCAATCATATGCCCTAAAATTCCATCAATTCTTTTTTATACTTTATTTCTTAAAAAAGAATCACGCACATAGGAAAGAGAGGGCATACAGAAAAATTAAAATATCAGCAGCTACACGAAAAATAGAATTGAACATCAAAACTAACGTTAAGATAATCACGTGTACAATGTGTCATGTACATTATGTCACCATAGCAGTTGAATCTGGACTAATCTTTTATTTCTGATTTGTAACGCATGATGATATGAATCCTAGGAAAAACAATATAAATCGAAGCTTTGAACCTTGTGATAACCAGAATTGCAGCTTAAACAATTGGAATCCTGCGCGTTATGCTGGAAACAAAATTCATAATTTCACACAGTTCTAGCAATTCATGAAAGCTTGTTTCATGATGGATCAAACAAGGTGAGACAGGTTGCCAATGACCCGGCATGACCCAAAGAGGAAACAGTGCAGGGGCATGCCTTTTGTTTTACCTATATCTTTTTTATGGTATGTATCATTTATATGACATGACTCAGCCGATTACTTTATATGATTCGATGTGATTTACCATTTAAAAATCAGTCTCCAGATTCATGATGTGAAATTGACACCGATATAAATTGATGTGGCAGTGAAACAAAAGCATAAGAACTGATGGATTGTTATAAGGCATCACCAAAATTTACCTGAACTAGCTCATCAGAAGCTGACGCGCACAAAGGGAGTTTATCCCTAGGAAGAATCCGAATCTGCACCCTACTGTCAGCAGACATTTGCTTGATTACACTGCCACCCTTTCCTAGAATGCAACCAACTTGATTGGAAAGGACCAGTAGCCTCAAAACAAAGGAAGGCTTGAAATCTTCTCCATCCCCTTCAGTTTTCTCCTCTTCTCCTTCAACAATCCTCTCAAACACGAGAAATAGAGCCTTCCGAACAGATGGAGTACCCTTCTCGCAATTTGAATCTTCAACAGGAAGAGAGTCCTCACTTTCATTATTGTCCCCATGATTTATAGTCTCATCATTCTTCCCCTTATCATTTGTCTCTTCACTAAGAACGCCCTCATTCTGCTCAGCATCTCCTCCAGTCTCTTTGTCGGAGCCAGCAATTGTAATAACCCTTTCATCACAACCAGGAATAGTATCCTCAACTTTGACCTTCACACCAGTTTCCTGACGAATTTCTGAGATGATGCTTCCACCTTTTCCAATAACACAACCAATTTTAGAAGCAGGACAGAGTAAACGGAAGACAACACTTCCAGGGGACACTTTGAACTGGTGACTTGGTAGGAAATGAGAGCCTGCTGTCTTCTGCCACTTCCCTTTTCCATTCGGCTCTACAAGGCTCCTATCATTCGGCCTCTTAGATGGTGTCAGTGGAACTGACATGGCTGTGGAAATAACAGCACCCCTATTACAACTAGAAGACAAGTTTAAAGTGCACGTTAGTCATATCTAGAAACCAAAATATCACACAATGCAAGACTCGTAAGACTGATGTGTGGGTGCGTGTATGGGTATGTATCTGTATATAGCAAAATACAGAAAATTCGATATTAAACATATCCTTAAAAGTAAAAGCAATTTTAATGTATTAAAAACCATTGAAAACATGGTATAATTCTCTAAACACTTAGATACACGTAATAACTCGCCCAAAATGAAATCCATGTGATCCGATAAATAAAGGGAAACCGGGAAAAAAAACAACCTTTGTCTATCTGACCAAGAATGTCAACCTCGTATGCTTTCTAAAAAACCAAGGATATTTACTACACTAGTGAATTTGTCTCTATAATCGCAAAGAAAAAAATAAAAAAGCTTTTCAATGCCCATTCGTCTCTTCAACTGTTTGACTACGAAACTCCGTGCTCTATACCCTTGTGCTATTTATAAAACGTATGGTAGGTTTTCTTCATGTCACACCGAAATTTAATCCAATAAATTTATGACTGTCATTCCTAAGTTCAACTCTGCCCATGATCATCGCTTCTCATCAACTAATTGCCTAGAGCATGTTAAGAGCTTCAAGCGCACATAAAAATTGCAACGAAGCATCGGAAAACTCTATTTGTTTGCTTGTTTCTCAACATATATAGTGCCAAAAAGCAACACCACTTCTGACAATGGTCCAAGAGAAAAATAAACTAATTATGGATATGACAGGAAGTTTACCACCATTTGAGAAAGAGGTCGAGGCTTTACTCAAAGTAACCAACTTAATTTTCAATGCTAGAAGCCTAGAACACACTCCAAAATCCCCGTTAATGAGTGAGAGAAGACACCGAGGTAGGTAGCTGAGGAAATACCTTGTAGCCCGATTGGTATCAATGTTATAAGAACTTCTCGGCACTTTGTTAAGAAATGAACCAGGAAAATCCCCGTTTCTTCACACCAACATACTGCGATGTTAACTTCCTAGAAAAATATGCCAATAACAGAATTTTAGCCCTTCAGGGTCAAGATCCGCATGTGATCCTACAGTTCATGAGACGTGGAAGATTATTATTAAATTATAAGATGACTAACAGTGAATGAATGGACTCAGTGAAGGCAAGGCTATGGCTCCCCGCGCGGCCGGCGTCGACGATCGGAGGGCAAGAGCCTCGCAAACCGGGAACGGAAGATTTTCCACTAACCTAAGAAATGCAAATGATGGGCCGATCTAGAGGCCCAACCCAGAGATAGTTAGCCCACAAACACTTTTTATCTCGTTAGAAGAGGTTCTCATGTTTATTATTTACTTCAAACAGGATTGCTGTATGATTGATCATGACGCCAATTTTAGATGTATGTTAATTTCTCTCTATTTTTTGTCAGTATATTAGATTTTTCTTTTGTAACGAGAAGAAATGAGTAAACTAACGAAATATAAAGTGTTGTTGCTTTTGAAAAATATCACTCCATGATTTTTTTGGTGTAAACTTTAAATTAAAGTCCTTGGTCAAAGATACGAAAGCGTGTCAGAGATACGGAAGCGTGTAAGCCCGTGGGTTGCGGGCTGGACAGGCCAGCCTGCTACCAACTCATTCCCTGACGAGCTGGCAAATCCACCATGGCGGACTGACCCGTCAATCCACCAAAAATTATATATTTTTTAAAAAATAAATTTATTTTTATACTTATTTTTTTCTTATAAGATTGTATAATTACATGATTCTTTTTTTTTAATCCTATTAATAAGTGTTAAAAAATTTCTTAAAAATAGAATTTAAAATTAGTTTTTTCTTTGTAAAAAATATTGAGATGAAAAAATAAAAAAATATATAACAGTATATTTTTAAAAAACGGGTTAGGGCCAACCCGCTGGTTAAAGGTGGCGAGCTGACTTTTACCAACCCGAGCCCGCTAGTTTTGGCGGGTTGGGCCCGCAATTCATAACCTTATCCGTGACTCAGAGGATCTGAAAGCAATGGTGTTGGGTATGGTCATGGATCTATTTCATGCTCCCATTGAAAGTAATACTATTCGAAACATTGTTAGATGCCAAATGTGAGAACCCCTTTTAGTAGAAATTCAAACATTGATATATCACATTACAAGGAACCAGCTCATTTCACTAGATGCAATCCTCATAGGTGTCATGGATCATTTTGTGCACACGAAGGAGTCTTGATACAAGCACGAAGTCTTCAAAGATTTATACATGAAGCAATCACTCTCAAGTAAATGATCCGCACTTGAAGGAATTTAAATGCTTAAATTCTTATCCTAGAGTACACAACTATACAACTCTCAGTGCTTATTTGGAAATTATTTGAGAGAAAAATTTTACAGATTCTAATATAAATTCGTGAAAAGAGTTTTATCTCGATTCACGCGGTCCACCGTTTATGGCATTGCGTGTTGCAACTAGTAACAAACAATATAAATAATTATTATTTAGGTCAGTCTGAACTTTCGATACACGCCACACATACGTAGCTACATTATCATTAATTATAATTTAATACAATATATAATGATATAACAGTCAAAGTCAAATTTTTTTTTTTTTGTGAAACGAGACTGACCCTCGTTGTTCTATTGCGTTCTCTCCTGTGCATTTGCTTTGGGCCAGAGAAAACAAGAGAATTAGGGTAGGCCCATTTCCTACGTGGCATTATTTAAAAGTCTCTCTTTTTTTTTGCCCAAATTATTTAAAAGTCTCTCGCTAGCGCTACTTGGCCCGCAAGTCATTTTAGCAGATATCGCCGTCCCTCCACCCTTCCTCCCGGCTTCCCGCAAAAATTTCCCGCCATTGACTTCCATTAGCGCCCACTTCCCCAAAACGCCGTACTAATAACCAATGCATTAAATTATTGGCATTCTCATGAACTACCAAAATAGCCCCTACCCTGGCTCAAACATTACGTCAGTCCGTGTTTGTGAATCCGTATGAGGAACGTATTCGACATTTTTTTTAGGGATTTAGAGATTTTTTTATGGATTTAAAAATGTAATTACCTACCGTTAGCAAAAATTGGACTTATCTGTGATAACATTTTAAAAAGTAAAACACATATTCAACAATATTTTTCTGTGAAATAAAATAATCCACTCTATATATTTACTTACGGAAAAATACTTTTCCCAATCTTTCTCTCATCTGTTTCTCGCGCAAAAGACGCACTGTGACTATTGGGGCATTCTGGACTTTTCGCCGATGACGACGACCTTGAATGCATATATAATGACGCCGTGCCCTTGAATTGTTTCTTTGATTCTATCCGTTGCGTTGAGAGAACTTGGGACATTTGTTTCAGTTTCCATAGCAACGTAGAATCCGTGGCCTCAAGACAATGAACCAGAAGAGAATGGCCGAATCGTTTGCTGTAAGGGTTCCACACAGTCCATCGCTGATTAAGAAGGCAAACCCCGTGGTTCGATGCAGCCATCTCTCCGATTCTTGTTGTGCCCGCTTGATGATACACAATCACAACAACTTCAAGCGCAGTGCTGCTCCTAACCGTTTCATGTTCTATCGTGGTGGGTCCTGGGTTGATTTTCAGAGCCAAGTGCTTGAGCCTTTGCGAGTTGGGTTCCTAGAGGGCAAGTCTCTGCTGGAGTTGATCATTGGAGGGTCCAAGTATGTATTTGACTTTATGCGGATGGTGCAGATTGATTTTGGATCCGGGAGTCAGAGATCTATTGCGTGGTTCGATGAAAACGGTAAACCATTCTTTCCCTATATCTTTGTTGACGAGGATTTTATGGATGGATTGGACAATTCAGGAATTCCCAAAATTGAGGTTGAAATTCGGATTGATGGGATCTTGGGCAAGAGAAAGTGTGATCATTTAGATTTATGTGGTAAAGGGACAAACAATGAGGCGAGTTCATCGGTCAAGAGTAACGGGGCAAAGGAGGAAGATCAAGTACTTGGTTTCAAGCGGCAGAGGCTGACCTCTTTGGGTTCGGAAACTTCTAAATGGCCCAATGCAAAGTTGCTGAGTGGGAAGGAAAATGCGTATTCATTCGTGAGTTTTTTATTTATCTCCGAGATGTCAAAAGCTTTTCTGGGAGTCACTGTCTCTGCAATTCATCAATCTGAATTCTCAGGGCCAGAGAAAGACCGTCGGGAAATTTTTGAGAGACATAATAAAAATAAAGAAGCTACTCGAGGTGTGTGCAATACAGTTTATGCTTGGTATGCAGCATCAGCAGAAACTGTGGCGGGTATTTTAGCTCATGGGTTTGTATTACCTGGGAAAACTTCTGGCTACGCTTATGGAGTTGGTATACATTTGTCTCCTTTAGGCTTTCCTCAACTAAGGTAACTATTCAGTCCATTGAAAGTACTTTTATGTGATAAAACACATCACTGGTCTTGTTTTCCAACTAAATAGGTGAATTTTGTTTAGTGCGATGCAAGCTGAAGTGGATAATAACGCTGAAAAGCATATTATACTTTGCCGTGTCATCTTGGGAAAATTTGAAAAGGTGGCTGCTGGATCTCAACAGTGTCGCCCATCCAGTGCGGAGTATGATACAGGAGTTGATGATCCTCTAAATCCGAAGTGGTATGTAGTGTGGAGCAGTAATATGAACAGCCATATACTCCCTGAGTGTGTCATCAGCTTCAAATCCTCTCCTCACTTGCCAGGTAATCTTCCTCCCCCACCCTCCCCCCCAAAAAAAATTCTTTCCCCCTTAATGTGTAGTTTATCTGAAACTGATCCCCTAATTTACCATTTTAAGGTCAATTGGGAGCAAAGAATACACTTGTCAATTTACTGAGGAAGATGAACGGTCGTATTTCTTCCCTCAAACTCAAGGAAATTATCACTCTATATCGTTCTGCATTGGTAGGCTGCTTGTTGTTATTGGATATATGTTTGTATTTCCATATCGTTCACAATTTCATGACTATGAAAGAATAACATTCTACTTTGAAATTTTCTGTGGCATGTTGTAGGCCGGAAAGCTGGCCAAAGAAATTTTCTTAGGGAAGTTGCGGGCCATTGCTGGCGACGAATTACTTATCTCCATATTTCGTGAGATGCGGTGTTCAGGGTGAGGTTCTTCCAAGATTTTGTTTCTTTTAGAAGCCCTTTAGATTTTAGAATGAATACGTCACATATGATAGTTTCAGGATAAACAGAGAAAAGCTTGACCGTGATGTTAGCTTACTTGAGAGTAGAGGCAAAGAAATCAATCGTTTAAATAATAAGAACACACAGAATATTTATTTTAATAATGTTTTCTTGCTAATATGTAGCAATTAGCAGTTACATTAAGTTCAGTGGAACTGAAAGGAGTTGATATTTTGGCCTTGCTTGTTTTGATTTAGTATTGCCTGCAAATATTTCACTTGGTGAACTTCATACCCTTGACAATGTATTTGGGTTAGGTTCCTTGGGTTAATGTCTTCTCCCATGGATAGTTCTATGGGGGCTTCAGATTCGTCGAAAGAAAATTGCTGGTAGTAACCAATGAAAGATGACAAATATAAATGGGGAAAGAGGTTTTATTTACTCTTGTCCAAGCATTCATTTGCTATTCAACTGGGCAGGGTTACTTGAGCAATGGCTCCACTCCTCTGAGCAGTGTGTGGGAGCTTAAGTCTCATCCAAAAATTATTGCTTCCTGTTGCTCATAAAAAGATGACAAACATAAATTGTTGGAGAGGCAAAAGTTATGAATATTCTGTCTGTGAGTTCGTTATGTAGATATATATATATATATAGTGAAGTGATATTAATTTGAAGTGCAAATATATACTATAACGACAACAGTAAACCTTATCTTATTAGGTGGGTTTGGGTATATGGATTGTACATCATCGTTGTACTCTATCAAACACCAAATAATTGAATTAATTGTTGATTCAGAGATTTTGCTCAATAGTTTCATCGATTACTAGTCTTCTTCCTGTGCCCCTTAGATGATTTTATTGGGGGAGAGTAACGGACAGGTTGGACAGCCGAACTATTATATTAAGAAGTCATGTTTAGATTCAATATGGTCGGTGGGCCTTCTCAGTTGTTGTTTTCATATTCCATTTATGGGGTTTCAACCAATAGCTCAATTTACCAACGGTTGGTTGGATCAAGTGGTAAGCGGTTTGTTCCAGCTTAAGCAAGGTCTTGAGTTTGAGTCTTGTGAATGCAGCAGCCACCGTTGGGAGATCTTCCCACCTTTCCCTGGTGCACGATGCGGGTCGAGTCCGGATTAGTCGGGGCGAAACTCCGGAAACTGGGCGGGTACAAAAAAAAAAACCAATAGCTCAATTCCTTCTATGATTTGTTCCACTCATGCTTGCGTCAATCCCAACTCTAAAGTCGTCTCTAATGAAATGGACTAATTAATGGAAGTGGGCATGGAATTATTGATTTTGAATGCAACTTATTAGTGAACCAAGAATAATGAAATCACATTTCTATTCATCGCTCTTCCAATTTTCAACCCTCTTTTATTGGTTCTCAATGTTATGAAAGAATATTCTTAAGCTATAATTCAGTGTAATATTCTTAACCTATAAAATTTAGTATAAAGTAAAGCACCGATATGTTACATAACTCAAAAAATATAGCAACATTTTGTACACTTCGATAACGTGAAGCACACAAAAATATTATATTGAAATTTGAATGGACAAAAAATCAGTGTGTGTGTTGATAAAAAAAACTTTAATGTGTAACAGCAATAACAATTGCGTAAAGAATGGAAGAAAGCATATATCCATTTCGGAAAATACTCGAGTAGTGGATAAAATTATTCTGTTATATATGCGCTGCCATTAATTCTCTGCGCGGTGTCCTTCGAAATTATTACGAGTTCACTGAACCAAATTGTATTATTCAACGCAAGTATTCTGTTTGGTTTCTAAATAAACGGATACACACACACATGTATCTATGTATGGGCTTAAACCTATATTTTCCTATAATTTATTATGATTTGGACTTTTTCTCTCCAAAATTTAAAAGCGATGGTTTTAGTCCATCAATTTCACACTATCTAAAACTGTTGGTCCCTCTAATTTAAAAATGTCACTATACTTTTAATTAATTTTGATTTTATTCATTGTACTTTAAATAAATTTTTGTTTTGGTTCTTATCACATTTTTGTTTTGATTCCTAAACTTAATGGTGTTACTTAACGATGTCAAACATTACCGTCCTTACAAACATGTAGAGATCAAAACCATTTGTTTAAAATTTCATGGACCAGAATCAAGAAAGTAAGATAAAAAAATACAAAAATAAAAAACAAGAAAGAAACTTAAAACTAAAGGGATATGTTATACAAGAATTATTTCAATTTTATTTTATCCAGTTATTAAGTTATTTCACCATAATTAACAGAGTCAATAATATATGAGTGAAATTAATGGTGTTAACATCGGGTTTATACCCTTTTAAAACTACATAAACTAATAGTTTTATGAATGAACTTAAGGGATCAAAACCACAACTTTTGAATTTGATAAAAAAAATCTAAATAAAGATAAATCATAGGACAAAAAGTAGATTTAGCCCTGTATATGTATATGCATATGCATATATGTCAACGCTTTCATCCCAGAAACTTGTTGGACTAATGACGAAAACTGACAAATCAAAGTTGCTGCATCATCATCCAAAATTTACATAAATATATATAAAAGTATATATTCATATGATGCTTATCGCATCCACCACATTAATATTATGCCATTATGCCTTTGACATTTGTTTCATGCATGGATTCACTAGTTTCCTCTCTCGTTTAGCACCTCGCCTCTCTCACTTCCACTAGCAAATTTGCTTCATGGATTAACGGGTGATCCTGACTAGAAATCATAATATGAAACTACAAGAGTATGATAGCAACTCTATAAGCCTATCTAGAAAAAAGGTGGCTGAACTCTGTCTAGGAAGGGGCCTAAGACAAGTTGACCCTTTATCCCCCTATATTTTCATCTTGATAGTTGATGTGCTGTCCAGGATGATAAGCAAGAATGTGGTAGAAGGAAAACTGAAGGGAATCATATTAGCACAAAGATGCCCGATGATAACACCTAGTTTTTTTTTTTTTTGCAGATGATGTGTTGTTTTTCATGATTGCTAAGGAACTAAACTGTAGAAGACTAGCTGAAATGTTAAAAAAATATTGCTTAGCA
>JANTPZ010094327.1:0-11530 GCA_025593235.1 Vachellia pachyceras
TCCTTTCAAGCTCCTGGGCGGACTAATCTCTCTTACAGGTTTCTTCGGCGGACAAACCATCTTTTTCATTATATTTGCAGAAATGGATTGATTTGAATGTGTGGTTGGTAAAATTTCTGGGTTTTGAATGTGAAAAGTTCTAGGTAATGCAAAATTTGGTTTTTGAATACGCGGAGGTGAACAATGGCGAGAAGCAGCAAGCATAAACGAGGGGGGTTAATTTGTACAAGGATATTTTATTATTTTGGATGTTCTATATTTTTTTATTTTATCACCATATTTTTAGCATGATAAAAGATTTTTTATTTTAACTGGTTCTTATCTCTTTATATTTCACAATTGATGGTATGATATTTAAATTGTAATTTTCTGAAATTTAATTATTTGAGAAAAATGTAATGGATACAAAAAAAATCCTTTTTCTGACCGTAAAATACAGGGTCCGTTTAAGAAAGCGGTAGGGAAATATTTTTATGCAAGTCGAAGTAAATATGTAGAGGAAATTATCTCGTTTTACAGAAAAACACGGTTGAACATACTTTTAAGTGAGAATTAAGTGTTTTAAAACAAACACATATAAAGTTAAACTCTTGAATCCTCTATCATTTTTAAGGATCATATTATTGTCTGTCACAAATTCCGGAATTGATTTGGATTGCACCATTCTCTTCGTCGAGCCTCATCGAAGAATACAAAATATTGCATATTGAGAGGAATTGGTTTCTGTTTTTGTTCGCCATACTGTGCATAAATAACTTATTTTTAACCGACATATAAATTAAGATAAAATTATTTTAAGATTTATAAAATTCATAGAACATCGAAATCTGTAACTCGCGAATTTCCCACGCACACACGTAAAGAGGCGAGAATGGAACGCAAGTTTGCCTGTGATGGATCCAAGTCTCAGTCACAGTATAGAAATAAGCAGGGTGCCGTTGGGCAAGCTTACGCATCTTCTCGTTTTTCTTTCCGAGTGAAGCTGGAGATCTCTCAACCACCACCATTGAGAAGGGTTTGTATGATATTTTCATTTTCACAAGTCTAATTTCAAGCGAAGCTACCCAGTTGTGAGCGACGGGGGTAGAAGGAACAAACGATGGGCGGGTTTTCGAGTGAGTTCGGCGTTTGATTCCAAATCTGGGCAGATGATAATCATGGCTTTGCTGCTCATGATGGTCTCCTTTAATGCGAACAACCTTTTTGGCAACAATGTTCCCATTTATGCGTCTCAGCTTCTCTCCAATTCTTCTATTCGTTCTTCATCTCCTGGTAAATTTTTTAGTGTCTTTAATTTTTTAAATATGCCAATTTCTTTTAATGCTGCCGTGGTTAAATACGCTGCTCCATACAATATAGAGGATATTTTTTGTTCAATAACATTGCTTTCTGTCTTGATAGTTTGATAGCTCAGCAATGAGAAAGACTAATGACTACTTCTACATGATCAACTAAATATTTAACCAGTTTTTTGTTTTTCATTTCTCTATGAAAAGTTGAAAACCCACATTAGTGTCTGTCGTTTGATGGCTTCTGTGAAACTTTGTTGTTTTGATTACAACTAGCTCTGCAACTTTGTGATTAGTACTTTAAATGTTTCTTTCTCTTGTAGGCACATCCAGATTCACTTACAGAATTTCTCTGACTTATCGCCAAACGCCGCTACTTATTCCTGAAACTGGGGTGGACGTATGCCCTTTGAAGTACAACGAGTATATTCCCTGCCATGATTTTTCCTATGTGGCAGGGCTTCAAAACGTGGATTATTCTAGAAAAGAACTGGAGAGGCACTGTCCTCCCTTTGGAAAGCGATCGTTCTGCTTAGTTCCGCTATCAAAGGATTATAAAACACCTATTAAATGGCCTATCAGCAGGGACTATGTTTGGTGAAGCGATGTGAATCATTCCGTTCTGGCAGATGTCAAAGCAGGCCAAAATTGGGTGCATGAGAAGGATCAGCTCTGGTGGTTTCCCGGTGGTGGTACCCATTTCAAGCATGGAGCATCTGAGTACATTCAAAGGTATCTGCAATTCTGTCATAAGGGCGACTTTACACAAGTAAACTACCCGTCAATAAATGGCGTTTTTCCAATTATGTTAGTTATTTGGTGTCTTCACTCATGCAGGTTAGGTGCTATGATAACAAATGGTAAAGGTGATCTGCGTTCTGCAGGGGTGAACCAAGTTCTGGATGTTGGTTGTGGCGTGGCCAGTTTTTCTGCTTATCTTCTTCCCTTGGGCATACGAAAAATGTCTTTTGCACCTAACGATGTTCATGAGAATCAAATTCAATTTGCATTAGAGCGAGGAATTGCTGCAATGATTGCTGCGTTAGCCACAAGACAACCACAATATCCTTCTAGTTCATTTGAACTGATTCACTGCTCACGATGCCGTATAGACTGGCATGAAAATGGTAATTCGCCTTTTTCTTTATTGTTTATATTTTGGCATTAGATTGCGCATTGGCAATCAAAATTGACATCGAAATGCTGTCTATGGTGCAGATTGGCTTGTGTGCACGATTGTGCAATGTAAAACCAACCTATGACTAGTACATTGTCACTATGGTATGTGGGACATATTCTTGTTGAGGGTTGCCACAAAAATTGATGGGGTTAGCCTTGTCTAAATGAATGCTTAACGTTCATTGATCTGAAATAATTTTGTTTTCTGCAGATGGGATTTTGTTAAAAGAGCTGAATCGCCTTCTTCGTTCTAAGGGTTATTTTGTCTACTCAGCCCCCCTTGCTTATAAGAGAGATAAAGACTTCCCTGTCATTTGGGCCAAGATGATGACTCTGACTCCAGCACATTGCTCGAAAAATTCAGACAGCCATATGGATTAAAGACGATAAACCCTCATGCCTCAAGCAAAATGCAGAACAAAAGCTTGCAAGTCTCTGTGGTGCCGCAGATGATTCTAAGCCTTCATGGAATATCCCATTGAGGAACTGTGTCCAAGTTGGAAATTCTCAGGAGTTTAACAGACTTCCTCCACAACCTGAGCGCCTTTCCATGTTTTCAGAGAGCCTGAACAAGATAGGTTAGTCCATTCTCACGTTAATGAATCCTGGAAATATCTTCCCCTCAGTTTTCATATCTCACTCTTGTTAAGCTCAAATCTTTTGATATTTCTGACCTTCCATCAGATTATAAATTACGCATGCCTCAGCAATGTGATGGACATGAATGCTTATTTTGGTGGTTTTGCGGCAGCTTTGAATAACTTTCCTGTTTGGGTGATGAATGTAGTTCCTGCTAGCATGAATGAATTGCCTCCTACTGTCATAAACCCTATCTGGAATTTATGACCGAGGACTCATAGGAACTTATCATGATTGGTAAAATATCCTAAATGATTTGTGCCATTTGCTATTATTATACTATGAGTCAGCGGCTTACATAATCAGGTGTGACCCATTCTCAAGCTATCGTCGATCATATGATTTGGTGCATGCCTACCACCTCTTCTCCCACTACGATAACCAGCAAGAAAGATGCTTACTGGAGGATATCTTGCTTGAGATGGATCGTCTAGTTCGCACTCAGGTAATCAATTGCTTCTCATCAGTGCTATTTTTTTTATAATTATTGTCAATCGTCAATTCATACTGACGATGATTATTATTAATACTATTATTATCATATCATTGCCACGTTAAATCCATTTTCCTTTCATGTAATTTTCCTGAGTCTCTCTTTGTTGGCCAAAAAAAAAATTTCCTGAGTCTGCACATCTAACTTACTCTTATCATCCATGTTTCTGATGCTAAACTGCACTTTCTGCCATTTATAATTCCTCTCATGTTGTAGCTACTGCTTACCGAATGAAAGACATCAATGCAGGGATTCATTATGATTAGAGATGAGGATTTTTTATGGGATGTGGAGTCGCATTCTCTGCAGAACAAAGAGAAGATGGAAACCGCTTCAATTTTTAGAAAAAACTTTTGGACAATCGTCTAAGATATATATTAAGTTGACATTTTTCGGAAAGGTGGGATTAAAATGACAAAAGGAGGTAAATTGAGGGAAAATAAAATAAAAATTTGAGTGAACCAGAAGCACCTCCCTCTTTCCTCCCAAATAGGCTGTAAAAGCTTCTACAAGGACAGTGACCCTGGTCATTTGTAAATTGTAATCCCTCTTCCTCTAGGTCAGCATGTAAAAAATTATTTTAAAATATTTTAAATTAATTTATAAAATGTTTGATTATAATGAATCTGCTTTTTTTAGATGCTTTGTTATAGTATCAAGTGGTTGGTTTATGTAGTCATTTTAGGTTATTAGTTAATATTGTAATTAATTTTATTTCTTATTTCTATTTATAATGTTTTTTAAATCCTTATCACATTGTCTTTTAGAGCAAATGTGCAAATTTGACTTGAAAAGTTTTCACCAATGAGCAGTTTTGTTAAAAGTAATATTACCCTGAAAGCTGAAAGTCTCAAAATGGAATAATGTAGTTTCATTCTGTGAGAAAATTGATGTTAATTAATAAAAATTGACGTTAATAGTTAACATTTTAAGGTTAGAGATAACAATATTTTAATAAAGTAAATTTGCACCTTAACTTCATTTTTTTTAATCTTAAAAAGTGCAAGTCATGTTTATAGCCCATATGACATTGGGCTGGCCCTTTATTCTCATTCTTGAAAACCAATACTATAACTTCAAGCATCACTTCCCCTTTCACAGTTACACAATATTCTTTTATCTGCGGAGAATGAGAAGCTTATATCTGAGTTTAAATCTTGAATACTCTTCGGTGAATTATTTATTGAATAATGTTAATTAAAATTGAATGACTATTTTATGGTACACATTTGGTAGATATTATTATGGTTGAAAAAGATGCCGTAGAGTAAATGTAATGAAAATGAATTAAATATGGCAAGCTTACCAACGGGTTTAATCTAGTAAAATGGGTTAGTTCTTCGTAACTTAGGGAATCATTGTTTGAACTCTCATTAGAATAAGTATCAATATTTAAAATTCGACAATATCTCAACTGATATTGTTTCCTGTAGAAATGATATTTAAAAATAATAATGATAATGAGGAGGAGGGTCTCCTTTTTCTCCTCCTCCCTTTTGGGTTTTAACTTTTCATGGCCTTCGGTTCTCACTTGTCCTTAGCCCAATAAACTCGCCTCCTAATAACTTCGAATTTTGCTCTTTTCATTTTTTTTAACTTCTTAATATGAATTACTAATGATTGGTTGGATCAAGTGGTAAGCGGTTTGTTCCAACTTAAGTAAGGTCTCGAGCTCGAGTCTTTGTGTATGCAGCAGCCACCGTTGGGAGACTCACCCACCATTTCCAGGTGCGCGATGCGGGTCGGGTCCGCATTAGTCGGAGTGAAGCTCCGGATATCGGGCAGCAAACAAAAAAAACTTCTTAATATGAATTAAATAACAAGTATAATATTTAGAATATGATTAAATAGTTGCCGAGGGATTCGCATGGACGATTTGTGACAGTTAGAAAAATGTATTCAAAAACAAAAGGGAGGGCTTGCTTTAGGTTTGGTCCGATGAGAAGAGAAAAGGAAAGAAAAAGGGAGCTTTAAAACTGTTTTAGGGTCAGACAAAGTACTTCAAATATATTCCTATCCCTCTCCTGCCAGTTCAGATCTTCCTCTGCTTTCAATCTCAGATCCAACCTAAAAGCTAACTCAAATCTTTCACAATCTTTTGAGACACTGCTTTTTCATGAGATTACAGGTTCAACAAAAGGATAATGTCAAAATAAAAAATATAGTTCAAAATCCTTAATCTAAAGGCATATGTGTCTATATTAGAATTGAAAGTGTTTTGAAAGATACATGTTAATACTAGCATTTTGAATTTGTATAAAACCTACAATTCAAAAAATTTCAAACATAAACTATTACCAGCATAATTTTTTCTGATTTCTTGCAGAGAAGCAGTCTATAGGGTCAGATAGATTCGGTAAGACATCATGTCGGCAAAGTCTCTATATAATATATTGAACATGCTTATAAGTTGAACCATATTGATGCCTTTTATTTTGCTTATAAAAAAATTTGTTTTTAGTGGCATTTTTCAAACATATATAGACTTAATAAGCTGCATGAAATTTAATGTTTTAGGAGCAACGATTTCATTTGAAGTACCATTAATATGCCTGTTTCTGGTTCAATATTATGATGCAATAACTCTAGTGAATTGATGATTAAGGGACAAATAAAGTGGAAAAATTGTATCAAATCGATAAAGAAAATATATCCTGTGTCAGCCAAAAGTGGAGGAAAATACTGACAGCGCATAGGATACTTGTTCCTTCATTCTTCAAAGATATTTCGCAGCGACTTGCCTGCTTGCTATTTCATGTCGGGAATCCCTTTTTAGTTTCTACGAAATAATCCCACTTCCGATTTTGCGCAAATTGCATTATCTTAATTCATATCCTCCATTTTCAAAAGTTCCATTTTTTTAGACATTATGCTTTTTTCTCTAAAGCTCCTTCAAGACGGGGATGGTTCAACCTTGCCCACCATTATCTTCTGGGTAGGAGAGATATTCACGAAGATTAGATTCTTTGGTACCTCTCATATGTACACATCACACATGTAAAAATATATCGATCTATTTCATATAACTTCAATAATTCATTCTCCAATTGGCCCCGGTGTCCACTGTTAAACGTATATTGGATTTGTTTTTCTCAAAAAGAAAAGCTTAAGTCATTTGAGATGATTTACTGTTATGGCTATATATACCTTTAATTTATCAGTGAGGGACTTCCATAAGCATAGTGGGGTTTAGGCTCTAAAAAAAAAGTGCGTGTGTATCAATACCTAGCCACACACCAAATTGTTTATACATGCATATTGGATAATATGTGGTTAACATGTATATATTTAAGACTTCAGTATCACGTATCTTTCTTTTGAATTTTGATATGCTGTGCGATGACAGATTTATTGGAGATGCAGAGAAAGGCAAGGGTAAGAATATTATGATGTTAACAAAACAGTGGGCAATGCTGAGCAGGTGCGGGTAAGGCTTCCACTTTGCAGACTTATTTGGGCTTTCAGGACAACAAAGTTGATCTGGAACTGATCCTGTTTCTAGCCTCTGTCATTCACATTTTATGTACTCCATTATATTCTTCAATTTGTAACCCACAATTTAATTTTGCTAGGCATCGTTTGTAGTAGGTTCGGAGGGAGTACCAAATGGTTTGAATATATATGTTTCCATTGTATCCATACACTTAAATCATTTTAGATGCTGTTGGTTTAGTGTTTATATGAATATGTTGTAATATGTTTTTGGACTTAGGGTTCCCAATTTGATCCTAACCTAGGATTGGTAGCTGGATGTATATAGAAGGAGAAAAATAATGAAACAAACCCATATTTTCCACTTTTACGTGGCTTTTTTGTTTTTATCTTTTCAATAAAAAATCTAATGTTATACCCTGCGAGTGCATGGAAGAAGACATGAGATAATGGAATGAAGTTAAAGAACGAGCGGAGCAAAAACGCTGGAATATAGAGGGAAGTGTGTGTGTATATATAGAGAGAGAGAGAGAGACGCATGGACTGAGAGTGAGATCAGGAGAACTGGAAAAGGCAAAACAAAAAAGTGGAAGTTGTGTGGAGTCATGACAGGAGGACCCATAAATCGATGCCCCGTGGGACTCAGTGCCATGATTTTAAATTACGGTTTTTTAGACCCAATCCTTTTAAACGCAAACCGTTCAAACCTGCATAGTAATTAGTATGTTTTGATCATTTTAATAATTATATTTGTTCGATTTTCTTTAGTTAGTATTTATTTAAAACTATTCTAATCCTTTATAAATTATATGATCAAACATGATGTAAAAATATCAAGATATTTATGTGATTATGAATCATTTTTCTACTAGGGCTTAGGAGAACAGCTTATCCTGGTCTGATGTGGTTTTAATTATTTGAACCTAGTTTTGCACCATAGTTTGCTAATATTTATTATTTAAGTTAAAATTTATTTTATGAGACTTTTTATTTCATTTTTCTACTTGATAAGTGAAAAAAATGTTGAAGGGGCTTAAAAGCTGCAAATTTGAAGGTCAAGTTTCAATTTTTTATAAATGGGATTCTCGTAATCGGCCTTTTTAAATTTGAATTCGCTAAAAGTGAACCTTTTTCATTTCAACAAAGTTGAATAAATTCAAACGATACCATGTTGTATTTTACACTGTTTATTCGAATGAAATTTCATGTTTACCACATTTGGATGAGGTCAGACTTCTGCTTTCCACTATTCATTCAAATAAATTTTTTTTCATTACAATGAAAATTCATCTTCAACACATTTAAATTAAGTTATACGATATAACTTTGTATTTTGTACTGTTCATTTAAATGAATCACTTTGTCTCGTTTAAACAAAAATTCATCTTCAACACGTTTAAAATGATTTCACATCCTACTTTCCACTATTCATTTCAATAAACAATTTTCTTTTATTCGAACGAAAGTTCATATATTCACTGCCACACTTCCATTTGCAGGCAAAAACGTCAATACCTCTCTGCCATATCCGACGCAACTTCTTAAACGTACTTGTTCGTCATCCTCCCTAACATAAAACTTGCTCCTCTTTAATTAGCTTGACAATACTAGGACACAACTCGTATAAGGGAGTGCGACACTGTTAAGAGAAAGAGCTAAACCAATGAGTGGAAGAGGATAGCATTGTTACGTTCCTGTAAGTGTTTTCCCCGCCAAACTGCTATAAGGTCACTTTGATCATTTCCTTCACATTTCATAAATGATAAACTGAGTTCTTGCACTTCTATATCATTTTAAAATAATGTAACATCTTTACTCCCTTTACATCTTTGAATGTCTTTTTTTTTTTTTGGGGTTTTTCCTTTTTTGTATTCAAATGTTAGATAGAGAATCATTAAATATTAATCTTACTTTTCTGATTTTACTATATTGCAAATTATAATTATACCTGTTTTTTCTTTTGATGACGTGATTAAAAGTTACTTGTAATTGATGAGGTGTTGGGCTTTAAGGTTCCATCTGTCTCATGAAATTGGTAGGGAATCACTTGGGGAAGGTCCGGCCGACTCAGCCACTCAGGACCAGAACTTGCACAACACTTCACACAGCTCTCTCTTCCCACCCTCTGAACCTTGTCTTCTTCCCTCCTTCCGTCTGCATCATAACTGTGTGTATGGATTCAAATCCTTATTCTACTCTTGTCACATCATTCCTTTTCTCAGTTTCCTCTCTCTATGTATATCCGTAGCTCTTTTGGGGATAGCATTTTAATATTTTTTAATCATTTTTTGTAATTTTTTAGGATAATAAAATGTCAGTGAATTTTGTTTTGATCCTGGACCTTGCTTATCCGTAGAAGTGACTGGTGATTGTGTACTTGCGTGATGTGTTGGTGCCTTATCCGTAATTCTTGGTATTTTTCTTTGAAAAAATTTAACTGAGACAGTGAAAAGTGACACTCTTATTCAAAATCACATAAAATTATTTTTATATTCTATGAGACAGCAAATTATATGCTGGTATACGACATAAGTTGATTTAAGTAAGTACTACTCCGTAAAAGAAATAAAATCAATTGTGCCGCCAGAGATGTAGCTTTTAGTAATAGAGAGCATTGCCTCGTCATATTAATTAATGTAACTCCTGGTGGTGAGCTGTGAGTCCGACGGTAGCGTTAAATCAAAATGAAGCGCGGGGCGTGAAAGATGTTTAGCAAATAAACAGGGAATCCTTCGAAGAAAAAAGAAACTAAAGACAAGAACCATGTTAATAACTTGTGCAAAGTTTTTTTTCCCGCCCGGTTTCCGGAGTTTCGCCCCGACTAATCCGGACTCGACCCGCGTCGCGCACCTGGAAATGATGGGTGAGTCTTCCAACGGTGGCTTCTGCATACACAATGACTCGAACTCGAGACCTTGTTTAAGCTAGAACAAGCCGCTTATCATTTGATCCAACCAACCGTTGGTAACTTGTGCAAAGTTACACATACAGGAAGATTGATTGACACTTGACAGGAAGAAGGAGATCGATGTGCAGAACCATGTAGTTATGGGGTGGGACAAATGATGTTGGAGTGGCTGTTAGTTGGTTCACAATTAAATGATGATTTACAAGTCTCTTAGAAGCAGAGAAGGATGGATAAATTACAGTGACATAGCTCGTAATTAACTGTGTGCTTATATATATATATATATATATATGTATATATATGAGTGATCCAAAGGAGTCCATCACTGTTCGTTGATATATGATACAAACATACATCAGATTAAAGCGGCATTAATTGGAGCCGGGACAAAAGTTAATTCAATTCAGACCACTCTTCAATTCTCTTCTTTTGCCGTTCCTAACTACCTATATATCAACAACTCCGCATCCTGCAACTAATTGATAAGGATGTCTTTTTTGCATGGCTGTGTATCAAGTTTATTAGGGGTTAAGGTTCAAATTTGCACCCATAAGTTTAGTATATGCTTTGAAATTGCTTTACTGCACAAGAGTTAAATATGTAAAAGTTTTTTTCCAACTTACATGAACGTGTTTTTCTAACGTTAATCCAAAACAAATCCTAAATATATAAGTTAATTGAATAATTAGTGTGGTCTGCTTTTAAATGTATGACTTAAAGCATCTTATATCATATCATCACCATCATTGTTTTCGGAATACCTTACATTAATTACTGCTGCCATTATTTCATTCTTCCGGGGTTCCCACTGTTCCATCACCACCCGCCACCTCCTCTTCTTATCCACGTTTCATTTTCTGGCTCCCACTGCACACTACATATACAGACACTCCCCCCCCCCAAAAAACACAAACACACATGAATGCACTCACGTTACTATATACGACTGCGACTTCTCTCTTTTACTTTTCCTCCTTTAAAATATTTTAAAGTAATCAGCTCTGAAGTGATTATTAGAGGACCCCAAAAAAACGAAAATGACGACTTACATAATTAAATTCCTCTTTATTAAGAAGAGTCTATAATTAATTCGTATTGGGGGGCAGAGTGCACGAAGCAGGAGATAATTGATTAAAAAAATGAGTGGGGGCTTGATAATTGCATTATTCCGACGCCACATCAAGTAACATGCTGACTGACACCTAATTAAAAAGATGGTCAACTACGCAAATTGGGTATGGACTCACAAATCGATCAACTTTGGTTTCATTGCAAATAAAAGTTCCTATATGATTCTCTGATCTCTAAGCGTTTTGCTTAGATTACATACTCACAAGTCACTACTCCACCACCCAATTCGTAATTTCTTACTGAGCATATATAAATGCAAAGGCGGACCTGTGTGTTGGTCAGCGGGTGCAGCCGCACCCCCTGACTTCCAGAAAATTAGGTATATATTAGTACTATGTGATTTATTTTGCACCCACTCATTTGCTAATTTTGAACCCACTGAATTTTTACTCAAATTCTTTTCTTAAGTATCTTCTTAAAAAATAGTTTGCACCCCCTGAGTCAGGGTCCTGGGTCCGC